>PITA01000609.1:0-153636 GCA_004023965.1 Spilogale gracilis
GACTGGACTGGAAGAGATTATGCTGAGTGAAATAAGCCAAGTAGAGAAAGTCAAGTATCACATGGTTTCACTTCCTTGCGGTGCATAAGGGGTAATGTAGAGGACAGTAGGAGAAGGAATGGAAATGAGAAGTAGGGTAATCCAGGGAGAGAAATGAACAACAGAGACTTTGGACACAGAAACAAACTGAGGGACTTGGAGGGAGGGGGGTGGGGGGATGGGAGAGCCTGGGTGGGTACTGAGGGGACCTATTGCATGGAGCACTGGGTGTGGGGAATGGGGAATGAATCTTGGAACACTGGAAAAAAAATTTAAGTAACAATAAAAAAAAATCAGTCATGAAAACATAAAAAAAAAAAAAATTGTAGCCTGTGGGCTGGCCTCTGGAAGCCAGATCTATGGACAATACCATTCCTATCCCCCAGTCCCTTCAGGGTGTTTGATCAGTTAAATAAATGCATTCAAGAGAGGGATACCCTTCGGAGGGCTGCCCCATCCTCACTCTGGTCCTGAGGACTCCACAGTAAAGCTGCCACCCTTAGTAAATTAAAGAGCAGGATGCATGGGGCTCTTGGGTAGCTGTGACTGGTACACACCAGCAGGGGCAAAATTCTTCCTCCGAACTTTTGCTTTAATTGGCTTGAACTGCATTCACTCCTGAGAAGGTGGAAGGATGCATATGTCAAATATGACCTATGAAGGAGATACAAGGATGGCTCGAAATGATGCTGGATTCTTGAAAATGTCAGCAAATGTGCAAGGAGGCCCAGGGAAGTGTCTGTGAAGACAGGCAGAGGCCGGTTTAAACATCTCCACCCCAACCCTCCAGCTTCATCAGTCTCATCCTCTGGTGATCAGAACTTCCGCACATTCATTCAGTACATGTCTTAAAATCTCAGACACACTAAAGGGCTCAGCACAGAAATAGAATGATCTTTTAAGGTCTAGTTGAATAATAATGGATAAAAAGTAAGGGAAACGACCCAACATTTTACACTGAACTTTTTAATAAAGCTAAAATCTCTCAGTCTATCCATAGAAACTGGCAGTGCTATATATAATGGATGGATTTCACCACCAAAAGTTTATTAATGTTAATGAGAAGGCAGAAGCATGTCTTTATAAACTAAGTTTGTAAAGAAACTGCTTACTAAAATATCCACAAAACAGCACAGTTGTATAAAACTGGAGAATATTAAAGAATTTTAAAATCTACATTATAAATGAAAATAAGAAAGACACTTTATAACCTACACAAGGTACTGAATCTTAGCGAAGTGAGAAAAATGAAGCAAGAGAACAGAAATGGTAGTGGTAAATATTCATTATGGGCTGGAAACTTGAGAAATTGTTTTTACTGCTATTGTCTAATCCACCTTTTTCATTTTGTCCTTATTTCCATTTAGATGAGCAAAAAGAAACTGTAGAAACAATTGGCTTCCTTTAAATATTGGACAATGAGATCAGTGTGAAGTTCATGGAGGGTAGACCAGAATGGAAACACAGACCAAGGGAATGTTTAGGTCAAGGTCAAGTTCAATAGCTCCTACTGATTTTTTTTCCATACAGATACTTCAAATATTCTTGGTGAGTCCATTGTATAAACCCTGAAATGAGGGATTTCTGATTCATAATTGCCAAAAATGCAAAAAAACTGAAATATCTTCCAACTGGCAAAAGTACAAGCAAATTGTGGTGCATTCATACAATGGGATACTACACAATACAATGAACAAACTGTTACATGCATCTAAAGGGGAGTGTAGCATGTTTTCTGTAATTAATTCCATTGTTCACCGATCTCTGCTGAAATATAGACTGATGCCTCTTGGTTAATAATCATAAAATATAATGATAAAGGATTATGGCTCAGAGTAACCTCAAACTTGCTATATGCCATGTGTTCTTCTAAATGCTTTACCTATACTCACCCACTTAACCTTCCCAAAGTCTCCATGAAGTAGATCCTATGATTTTCTTGGTTTCTCAATGAGAAAATCCCAAGAAAAGAAAAGGTCATTGACTTGCTCAAGGCCACACAGCTAATAAATGGCACAGCCAGGATTCAAGCCCCTACATGCATCATCTAAACTGTCCATCCACTGGAACTATCTGCTTCTTACAAGAGTTTGGCTTTTACTGAACTTTCTACGTTTTCCTTGGTGGCACGAGAATTCCTTGTAAATGCTAAATCATGTCAAAACAGACAGATATAATATCCTCCAGGTGGAATAGGAAAACATATGCCAATCTGACATGACTGCTTCTGGGTTTGCATAAATTATAGTTTTTTTATTACATATTGTCATTATGGTTTTTATTTCCTTCAGAAAAACTAGCTTGCCTTTACAGCATAGCTCACAGTTTCCTTTTTTTATTACATTATTTTATTTTCCCAGTGTTCCAAGATTCATTGTTTATGCCCAACACCCAGTGTTCCATGCTATAAGTGCCCTCAATACCCACCACCAAGCTCATCCATCCCCCCACCCGCTCCCTTCCAAGACTCTGTTTGCTTCTGAGTCCAAAGTCTCTCATGTTTGATCTTCCTCCCTGATTCACTCTAGTTCACATTTCCTTTCCTTCTCCTACTGTCCTCCATGTTATTTTGCAATTGGATTCTCAGTGTTCCCAAGCCCATTTAATGAAGAGACTGCCTCTCATTTTCTCAACTGTGACTTCTATTCTTTTAACCTATTTCTCTTCTTGTAGGACCTCAGATGGGTGTCTGAGAGGAAGCCCACAATCTATCTTTTTCCATGGTCAATATAAAGAATCTATTGGAAAATTAAATATTAATTTTCATGACCAAAAATAAAAGAGCGCTGGTAATTTAGTAACCATAGCTTTAAGCTATAGAACTACTGAATTTATTTGTTTAAGCATAAATATATCCACTTAATAAATTGCCAATAGTCTGTATTTGAACACCAAGTGCAGTGGACATATGTGCTGGTATCTCAGTGTGACTGCTTCAACATTTGTTCCCAGGGCATCTGTATGGGCTGGGTTTCATCCTACAGAATGACAACATAAACATTACAGTTTCCTAGGTTTAAGAAAATGTGCTTTTTCCTATTGTTAAAGATGAAATTCAACTTTGAAGGAAATTTTGAAGATCTTATTGGCTCTATAGGTAGCAACAAATCCAGCAGGTAGAAAAGAGCTCCAAGGAGCTGTGCAAAATGAAAAACTTTTATAGGAAAAGGGAGACAGAAACAAGGAAGTTATACTAACCCAAAAAAAGTGGTTTAGTTTGCTGTACAGAGCTTTTGATCTTGAGGAAGACACAAAAGTTCATTTTCACTTTTATTTCCTTTGCCTTTAGAGACATGTCTTAAAAGAAGTTGCTGTGGCCGATGTCGAAGAGGTGTTACTGCCTATGTTGTCCTCTAGGATTTTGATAGATTCCAGTCTCACACTGAGGTATTTCATCCATGTTGAGTTTATCTTTGTGTATGGTGTAAGAGAATGGTCCAGTTTCATTCTTCTACACATAGCTGTCCAATTTTCCCAACACCATTTATTGAAGAGACTGGTTTTTTTTCCAGTGTGTATTTTTTCCTGCATTGTTAAATATTATTTGATCATAGAGTTGAAGGTCAGCAAAGGAAACAGTCAACAAAACAAAGAGGCAATACACAGAACGAGAGAAGATACTCGCAAATGACACTACAGACAAAGGGCTGATATCCAAGATCTACAAAGAACTCCTCAAACCCAAGACCCAAAAACCAGAAAATCATGTCATAAAATGGGCAGATGTGAATAGACACTTCTTTAAATAAGACATATAAATGGCTAACACCCACATGAAAAAGTGTTCATCATCATTAGCCATCAGGGAAATTCAAATCAAAACCATAGTGAGATACCACCATACACTAGTTAGAATAGCCAAAATTAACAGGATAGGAAACAAAAGTGTTGGAGAGGATATGGAAAAAGGGGAACCCTCTTACACTATTGGTCAGAATGCAAGTTGATGCAGCCACTTTGGAAAACAGTGTGGAAATTCCTTAAAAAATTAAAAAGAGAGCTACCCTCTGACCCTGCAATTGCAGTACTGGGTACTTACCTGAAAAATACAGATGCAATGAAAAGAAGGACTATATGTACCCCAATGTTCATAGCAACAATGGCCACAATCACCAAACTGTGGAAAGAGCCAAGATGCCCTTCAACAGATGACTAGATAAAGCAGATATGGGATATTATGCAGCCATCAGAAAGGATGAATACCCAACTTTGGATCAACATGGATGGGACCGGAGGAGAATGATGAGTGAAATGAGTCAAACAGAGATAGTCAATTATCATATGGTTTCACTTACTTGTGGAGCATAACGAATAACATGGAGGACATTAGGAAAAGGAAAGGAAACGTGAATTGGGGTAAATCAGAGGGGAGACAAACCATGAGAGACTGTGGACTCTGAGAAGCAAACTGAAGGTTTTGGAGTGGAGTGGGGTGGGAGGATGGGTGAGTCTGGTGGTGGGTATTAAGGAGGTCATGTATTGCGTGAGCACTGGGTGTGGTGCATAAACTATGAATCTTGGAACACTGAAAACATAAAATTAAATTAAAAATAATAAAATAAAAAATAAAATTAAAAAGTAAAAATAATCTCCAAAAGAAAAAATAAAGTGGGTTAGTTTTTGCAAGATTTCTTTCCTTTAGGGGATAACAAGATCTATTAGAAGGTTTCCTAAATAGTGCTGATTGGATGATTCTTGATCAACTGGTTTAAGATATCCTTTCTGGGATAATTAAGTCTCAGTGTGATGACGTAGGGCTTAGCACAAGTGACTCCATTTGGGGCCTGTTGTCTTGTTTTTAACACCATCAAGTTTCTAAATATGTAATTGTCACATTCTATCATTGACATTTTTATTTCTCTCTTCAAATATTCTTTAAAAATGAAAGAAAAAAATATAAGGAATCAAAGTCCTGAAATTTCAAAGGACACACTAAGGGGCATGCTATGCCTGGAGGGTTTCTGCCTCGTATACCCTCTGGGAATTGTGTCTGATTCCTGAGTGGGTTTTTGGGTTTTCCTTAATCTTGGGCATGCTTTAGTCACTTCTTACTCCCCTTTTGTTATAATTATTTAGAGAATAAATATTATAGCAGTGACTTCTATAGCTACAAATAGATCAGAGATAGAATTCTGTATCTTTTTTCACTATTCTATCATAAAATAATATGTTTTCACATTATTACTACTTGGACTTCATAATTACCTTTTCCATGCTTATTTAATATTCTATCAAGTTAAGGTGCGATATTTTATTTTCTTCTCCAAGATTTTCATATATATTCTGTTATACAATTTCAATGCATTTCAAAGATTACCATTTAAAAAATGATCATTTGTTTTCTCTTTCCTTGGATTAATCCTTGAGGCATATTTTGGTTAAAATAGACTTTACCAATTTACTGCCAGTGGCAATGTATGGGGGGAAAGTGCACTAGTATTTCATCAAAATTAGTCATTGCTCATTTATAACTTTTGTCAAATTAATAGGGACAAAATGGACCGGTAATCATTTCCCAGCTATGGAATTAATGACTGTAGCCTGAGTCAGAAACAGAAAGAGACACTGAAGCAGAATTTTCTCTACTGGAGCTTCTTTAGGTGCTTCTGAAAAAAAATTGACCCAGTGGGTCATATCACTGCAACTTGTTCCAAAAATATGGATTCAGATCAGATGTCTGATTGCCTTCTTGACCCAAGTTACAATGTGAAGCAAAGACATTTAAAAAAGAAAAACCTTCTGTAACCTGACCTTCACAAATGTTAACACTGAATGGATTTCCAGGGTCCTTCCACGAGACTTACCTCCAAGGAGCTCATTTGAACTCTCTTAAATGATGTGTAACTTTACAATTCCAGAAGAGGGGATGGTTTAAAAACAAAATGCATTCAACTGGGAGATTATCATGAAGCTGTTACCTAAAAAGAAAAAAGGGACTTACAGAGCCTAAAGATGCGTTCAACATCCACAAAATACATGTGCTATGGAAACAGTGATGACACTCATTATAAAGATAACAATGACTGCTTTTATTTCCATATTGTGTAACTTTTAAATAGAAAGCACAGTAACATAGGTGAATTTCTCCAAAACTCGACTTATCCACCAAATTTTAGGAATATGAGGATGTAAAAGGTAGCACTCTCATACTTTGTGGATTGCATTTTTAAAAGCATTAAAACTTGACCAGAGACACACCAGGTTTTCTTCCCAAACTGTGAAATTTGTCCACCCCCCAATCATCGATTTATCTAAATGAAAACCCTACTAGGGAATCAATTTCCATATCACCAGGCTTGGCCAGCCTTGGGAAAATGTGTTAAGTGAGAAGGTCTCTAATCATCTCCATTTGCTTTTCCTTTGACCCCTTCTCCTCCCTTCTCAGAACTAACACCTTCAGTTTTTTCTTATTTTTATACAAATACTCATAACAACTTTGAAGTTTTTAGCTTTACAGAGGTATCATTGATACACCAAAATATTGTACACATTTAATGTATACATCTTAAAAAGTATAGAGATGGGCGTTCACTCACGATACGGTCATCACAACCAAGATATACTAGACACATTATTTATCATTTCCAAAAGTTTCCTGTGTTCTTTTTTTTTTGGAAAAAACTTTTAACATAAAATCTATCTTCTTACCATGTTTTAAAATATACAATACTGTTAACTACACGTGCTATGTGTCCAGAACATCTCTAGAACTTATGGCAACACGTTGAAAACACATTCCACTTTTGACCCTGCTTCATTGCAGCCAGTGGTTATCTTCTTTAAGTATTCACTAAACTTATTCACTCAATGAACACACAACTGAGTCACGACTGTGTGAGAATGGAGTAGGAAACCAATGATGTGAACTTGGCACTCAGTGCAATAGTTGTTCAAGCATGTGAACCTTTGGAAGGTATTTAACTTCTCTGAGTTACTACAGGGATAAATATCTACAAAGATTAAAGTTGCTGTATGGAGCAAAGAAGAAGATATTTAAAAGTAGTTTGTAAATTGAAAAGCTTTGTCATTTTCATTATAATCATGATCTGTGTTCTCAAAGAGTTACATTCCCAGAAGCAGTCTGATGTTTCTAAAGCATGGCTCCAGAGTAAACTTATCTGGGCTCAAATCCTATCCCATTGCTCAGTAACTCTACCACTTTGGGAAATGAGTCAACCTCTTTGAGCCTCAGTTTCCCCAACTATAAGAGATAACAACAATCTCTACTTCTTGGGCTGTTACCAAAATGAAATAATTTAAATAAGCTGTAAGCAGTATAGTGTCTAGTCAATCAGATTTTCTGTACACACTGGATTTCATTATTATTTTTCTTCCTACTACTGAATTTCAGACATATCTGCAGGAGAAATTTTTGGATCTTGAACCACTTTTGAAATTTCAAGTCATATCACATAAAATTTCCTACTTTGCCCCATTAAAATGAAATGGTCAGAAAAATACCTGTCACAATTGATCAGGAGTTAATAAGAAAATTGTTCTTTTTAGGATGGAAGGAAACTGCCAGATTAACAATACTAGGCAAAGAATGCCAGCCCATCCATATGATTCATTGTCTGTCTGAACCAGGATATTTTGGAGAAACCAGAAGCATTTCTGAGAAAAGGATGATTAATAAATGTGTTGGGACAATAGGTGCTAATGAGGGGTTTCTTGAACAAATCAGGCATATGGCCACTGAGCTGTCAACTTATCCTTCTAGATTCTCTCCTAGGATCTCCCAGGGCAAACTTTCACCTAAAACACAATAAGACCATTCACTACCTCCTGAATATTCCCCCACTGCCTTTCTTCCCTTAGAACCAGGCTTCAAGGTCTCTCTGCAAAGTCTATCAAAATCCGGACCTGGTGCCCACTGTCCATCTCTAAATGACCCTTATGGAGAGAATGCCTCATACCCTCATCCAACTGATCTCCCTGCCATGACTGTCATGGGTGTGCCCTCCTCACTCATGGCATTCCCATGCTCTTCCTTTTATTATATCATTTCTGAGCTTGTCAGCTCCTTCACATCCATGTGCATCCAACAGCAGTCTGTGTCTTATTTGGCTGTAATGCTTAGCATCACATGAACACTGAGCAAACTAATAAGTTAAGTGTGTCTTGATTGAAACAATAGTAAATGTGGAGTTGACTTTTTCCTGATGCTCTAACCCCAAACTTTAGAAATTCATCTCAGGCACACCATAAGATTTACCACATTTTTTTCCCATGCTCATGTTCCTTACTTTCCAACACAAATTCTCTAAAAACACACAACCTCTATGAGCTCCAGGAAGTGTCTACTGTTCTAAGAATAACATGTATTTGGATGAATCAAAGTGTTTTCTGGGAGATAAATGATCCAGTATGATATATTCCATTTGAACTAGGGATTTTACGTAATTTGCAAACTTTGCAAACTGTTTGATTTCAAAACAATTCCAGGAAGAATCAGGGTGCTGGAGAGACTGTGGCAAAGGTGACCATTGCAAAGATTTTATAGGGTAGAATGTGTTTGCTGTTGAGGGGGAAAGGAACAATTCTGACTGTTGTAACTTTGCAGGCAAAATCGGAATGTATGAGACAGTGTTCATCCAATGTTTTCCAAATCCTTAGACAATGACTAGAATGATAGATGACACTGGCTAAGATGAGCAAATTTACGTTGAGTTTTATGCAATTTATCTGCCAGATCAAATTTATGTGAAAAATTTATGTTGGGGGGCGCCTGGGTGGCTCAGTGATTAAGCGTCTGCCTTCAGCTCAGGTCATGACCCTGGAGTCCCGGGATGGAGCCCCGCATCAGGCTCCCTGCTCCACAGGAAGCCTGCTTCTCCCTCTCTCACTCCCCCTGCTTGTATTCCCTATCTAGATGTGTTTCTCTCTGTCAAATAGATAAATAAAATCTTAACATAAAAAAAAGAAAATTTACATTGGATTTTATGCAGTTGATCTACCAGAGAATACCTATCCCATCCCTCATTTCAAGCACCACACCATTCCCAACATCCATCAAGCTAATGATCTAGTTCTGCAGAAAGAAGATGATGCTGGGGTCACACATTACATGGTTTAAAGATTCAGTGAGATATTTTCTGACCTGAGTCAAAACACCTACAAAAATCAAACACGGCAAAATGGCTTCATCCAAATAGCCAAATAAATGTCACATGCTGGGCTCAGAGGGGCTAAACTTCCCCCCAGGAACATTCTCATCTTTATTTTACCATAATCCATAATCCAAAAGGAATGTACTTGCACTACATGCTGTAGTCTTCCCACTATCCACTGAATTGTATTACACAGAGACAGGTCACTGTGGCATTTTAATAATTCTCAAGCCAATCCAGGGTGCCTAATCATGGTACTTTGACAATACAAATGCTTACCCATCATTTCTGGGGAACAAGGACATTTTCATTGTTGAAGAAAACTAGATCTTTGTTATGTTTCCTCTTTGGTGTTTTCAAGTAGTCTTAGTAGTACAAATGTCTGGTGAGGAAGAATTCATTCTCCTAAGGAAAATTCATAAGTAATCCAACCTTTTTCTTAGGAGCTTAGCACCTCAATCTGTGGTGGACAGAGCTATTCACCCAGGAATTGAGGAGTTACTTTGCAAAAACCTAGAGCTTGTTGGTAAGGAGGGCACTGGATACCCAACATCTGCTCCCCAAAACTAGGCCTAACAAGCAGAGTGAACATGGCAAGTTCCAAACAAGGGGGGAAGGCAGGAAGCCCTGAGATGAAACCGCCCTGAGCAAGAGTGAGCTTAGCCTGGGCCCAGACCCAGGACCCAGACCCGAGTGCTCCTGGAGGATGCCTCCTGAATTCAGCCTCACACTGACTTTCAGGAGCATCTTGACATTGCTGTGGTATCTCGCAGTGGGGATCACAGCAGATCAGGGCTGTTCATCTCAAGCAGGGTTTGTGACCACTGTTCTTGATGCACTTGTGCACTTCTCCTGGGGAGAAGCTGCCTAGGCTTCACAAGATCTTCAAATGTGTCATGCTCCAAAAATACTTTAAGAATGACTGCTCTAGGGGCACTTGGGTGGCTTAGTCAATTAAGTGTCTGACTTTTGATTTCAGCTCAGATCTTGATCTCAGGGTCATGAATTCAAGCCCTATGTTGTAGCATGGAAAAATGAAAAAGGAAAAAGAATGAGTGCTCTAAAGGCAGTATTGATCAAGATAATTTTTTAAGATATCAAACTGATTAGGATGGGGCACACTAGCAAAGACAGTGAGCAGGATCCTTCACAGAGTGAGGTTGCACTCTGAGAGATGAGCTTGGGACAAGGTCTGCTGGGCAGGGACGCCAGAGCCATGGAAGGACCCTTCCGTTTGGCAGCGTGGAAACCAGAGGACACAAACCCAGACTGC
This sequence comes from Spilogale gracilis, assembly GCA_004023965.1. Taxonomy (NCBI): domain Eukaryota; kingdom Metazoa; phylum Chordata; class Mammalia; order Carnivora; family Mephitidae; genus Spilogale; species Spilogale gracilis. The sequence goes on from PITA01000609.1 coordinate 10,423, forward strand.
CTGATGCCAGTGCACAGTAGTGTACAGAGCTTCTCTGAATTTTAGCCTGTTAGGAAATCCTGCAGGTACATTTGCACAGCCAGAGAGGTGGCTGTGTATTTTCTCCATGTTCCTCCTCAACATGGATTCTCTGGTTTAGCCAAGTTCTAATCAATGCTTGTGCCTGGTTCCATGAATGGTGTATTTTCTCCTTTTTATACAAACATTTCTTCTTTCTTTTTTACATTATTTTATTTTTTCAGTGTTTCAAGATTCATTGTTTATGCCCCACACCCAGTACTCCATGCAATATGTGCCCACCACCCCCTCCCTTCCACTCAGAACTTGTTTCTGAGTTCAAAGTCTCTCATGTTTTATCTTCCTCCCTGATTTACCCCACTTCCCATTTCCTTTCCTCCTCCCACTGTCCTCCATGTTACTCCTTAAGCTCCACGAGTAAGTGAAACCATGTGATACTTAACTTTCTCTGCTTGGCTTATTTCACTCATCATAATCTCCTCCAGTCCAGTCCATGTTGCTACAAAAGTTGGATATTCATCCTTTCTGATGGAGGCATAATATCCCATTGTATATATGTACTATATATTGTTTTTTTTAAGATTTTATTTATTTATTTGACAGAGAGAAACACAGCCAGAGAGAGAACACAAGCAGGGGGACTGAGAGAGGGAGAAGCAGGCTTCCGGCTGAGCAGGGAGCCCGATGTGGGACTCGATCCCGGGTCTCCAGGATCATGACCTGAGCCGAAGGCAGGTTCTTAACCAACTGAGCCATGCAGGCACCCCATGTACTATATATTCTTTATCCATTCATCTGTTGAAGGGCATAAAAAGCTTCTGCACAACAAAGGAAACAGTCAACAAAACAGAGAGGCAACCCACGGAATGGGAGAAGATATTTGCAAATGACACTATGGATAAAGGGCTGATATCCAAGATCTATAAAGAACTCTTCAAACTCAACAACCAAAATAAAGATTATCACATCAAAAAATGGGCAGGAGACATGGGGAGGCACTTCTCCGTAGAAGACATACAAATGGCTGACACATGAAAAAATGCTCGTCATCATTCACTATGAAGGAAATTCAAATCAAAACCACACTGAAATACCACCTTACACCAGTCAGAATGACCAACATTAGCAGGACAGGAAACAACAAGTGTTGGAGGGGCTGCGGAGAAAGGGGAACCCTCTTACACTGTTGGTGGGAATGCAAGTTGGTGCAGCCACTTTGGAAAACAGTGTGGAGATTCCTTAAAAAATTAAAAATAGAGCCACCCTATGACCCTGCAATTTCACTGCTAGGTAATTACCCCAAAGGTACAGTCGTAGTGAAAAGAAGGGCCCTATGTACCCCAATGTTCATTGCAGCAATGGCCACAATCGCCAACCTGTGGAAAGAGCCAAGATGCCCTACAAACATTTCTATAAAACTATGCATTTCAAACACGTCTCTGCCTTTGAATAACTTTGATTGAAAAACATTTTTTCATGGGCCTTCTAAATTGCTGCCTCCTGCTTGTCATTTTAAAAAGAGAGAAAAATAAAAAGGAAAGAAGAAAATAACAAGTCTCACAATTCATTGGGAAGATAGTACAAGATTGCATGCGGTATGTTTCCCCCAGAGACTAAGGCAGGGGTGCTGAGCTGCGCAACCCTGTGACAAGGACCAGGATGCCAGGCGCCCAGGAGCTTCTCAGAGCAGCGGGCTTCTCTCTGGTCTGCAGGAGCGAGCAGAGACCGAGTCACAGGACAGAGGCATCCATGGGGTCCCTGGCGCTGCTCTCTTCCCAGGTTCTGTCTGGCGCTTTGGCAAGTTGTAGCAGCACCAAAGAAACGTCGCCGGGCCTGACACAATCAGGCCCTTGCTTAACAACATTGTCAGTCAGGAGAATCCCATGGAGAATTTTTAAGGTGTCACCTCCTTCCCACCGTGTGACTCTGCAGCCCAAGGGTCTTGATCAGGAAAGAACAGGTAGGAGGTGGTGGTGCCCAGCATCTGTGTCAGGTACAGCGTTGCTGTGCTCCTGGGGAGGCCAGACAAGGGCACCCCAGCCCTGGGTTCAGCCAGCAGTCCTTGGTACTATGCCTCCCATGTGTGCATGCATGGAGGACCCCCTCAAGATGCAGTTACATAAGGAAAACCAGCCGTCTTCACGTTCATCCTTTGCAGCCTTTCCCAAGCCCTGAAATCCCTTGACATCAGAGTTGACCCGCCATGACACTGTTCTGAGGGCATTGCCCTGCCTGACCTAGTAGGTACCCTGCTGGCATCTTCCAAAGATGCCCAGAGTGAGAGAGCAGCTTGGATGTCCTCATTGCCTGAACCAGGAGAAGAGCTGTGTACCTTCTGGTTCCCAGTCACTCAATTTGATTCGCAGGTATTCAAAATTGCCTGTTTCAGTATTTTTCAGAACCAAAGAGGTACAAATACAGTAAAACTTCAACTGTATGGAAATCCAGGTCATGACGAGAGAGCATTCAGGACTTCTCCGCACAGTAGAACACATAGGGTTCGGATACAGCAGGAGAGGCTCCGATGGGCAAGCTGGTGATTTGGTTCAATTTAACACTTATTTGAGGGTACACAGCATGTATCAGGATCTGTGTTACCAGTGGGGATAAAGCCACATATAATACAACCCTCTCTGTGTAAGCAGAGACGGCCACTGGACCAAATACTTGGAACACAGGGTGAAAATGCTGTAAATTCCTTCAAGAAAGAAAACAAGTTTGGAAGGGAGATGTAACTTCGGGCAGAGGGAAACTTATAGGGGGGTATGGACAACTGGGAAACAGGACAAAAATTTGAAATGAAGGTTCTTTCATGTTTCTACTAGAGATTCCCCAGCATTCGAGGTGCTTTGATCAAAGAGAGAGAAAAGGTGAGCAGTTGGACAAGGAGAAGGCTGGCTTCAGGTTGCCCCTCATCTTGCTCTTCCAGAGCTGTGAACTCAGGGAACTATCCCTGCCCCAGCCCCCACGACCTCATCTCAAAGCAAGGATACTACTAGGGACCTTCCCGAAGGTGCCATGAGGATGGTTTGAGGCCAGCCTTGGGAAGTGCTCAGCATGTGGGAACCCTCCGCAGATGATGGCTGTCATTACCCAGGGGTTACTACAGTCATTGTATCAAGAGGAAGGGAGTGGGTGATTTCCTTATGTTCTTTTACCTTCCTGAGTCAGCTAGTCTAGGATACCCATGCAGCTTTGGCAACATGTCCCCAAATGACTGCCAAGCTTTGATCTGTGGGAGATCCAAGGAACATGCTCTGGCATGGAAACATGTGGTTAAAGATGAGACTGATCCCAATGGGTCCCAGCTATTCAATCCATTTGCTCCAGTGTGGGGGTCTGGCGGTCATGGCCTCAGGCAGTAACAACAGGACCTGCTCCTCCTTGTGACCACAGCTACGGCCTTTCATGTTGGCCTTGTCCTACTCTGAAATGCAGCGGCACTAGTGCCTGTGGGACAAGCCCTGATGACACCGCTGGCAGCTTGTGACTACAGGGCTATCCCGAGCCGTCCTGTGCAGCTGCCCCGACACATTCCAGAAGCACCACAGTTACCTCGCTGTGCTTGTCGGGATGGTGTTCTCTGCATCACACAAAAGACGGCCCTTCCTGAGTTGGAGGGTAACCTCTATGCAAAATCCAGTGCAGACAAAAACGGTGCCTTACGGTGTCTGCAGCTGTACACTGAGCATCTGTGACTTGCCTCCTGGCTTATTCCAGGAAAGATCTAGTGTGGTCCATGAGTTCTGAAGGCTAGGGCACGTGGCCTGCCTGGGAGTCAGTGCTGGGTCACCTTGGAGTGAGGCAATGGGACGACCACCCCACTTTCCTTCAGTGGACTGCTCAGGGTCAGGATGTTGTGGGTCTGGCATCCACAGTCCCAGTCAGACACCACTCTACTCAAAAGGCAAGGTCTAGGCATCAAAATTAAATGAAAACCGAGCCAACAACCCTAGTTTCTGTCAAAACTGAGTCCCCCAGGACTCTCTGATGACCCATTCCCAGGAGCCCATGACTGCGTCTTGGCCACACCCAAGTAGAGAGAGAGGAACAGAATGGGGTGAACAGAGGAATGGGTCTGATACACCTAGAAACCATCAAATGACTTAAAACCCCAAAACTATTCTATTCCTACTAAATTCTGTGTTCGAAGAAACTGAACCAATTCACTCTGTCCCTTTCAGTTATGAAATCTTAGCTGTATATTTCTTTCGTGTCCTTTTGTTGGACTATTTTCTTTGACAGCTGGAAAGGCTTCAGGGAAAAGTAAGTATTGTTGCCTGTTCATTTTTATCCTACTTGCTTCCTTGAAGGCTTTGGGCAAGAGTGAGTTACTTACTGTACCTGAAAATACTAAGTGTTGAGGTTTGCAGGAATAACTTAATATCAATTATTACCCCCTATAGCGCACCTTCTCCCCCAGACTAGGCACTGCCCATCACCCGCACACACACCACACAGAACGATACGCAAATGTTCAGAGCCGTCAAGCTTAGTCATTGCGAATTGACTCCTACAGTGAAATGTTTCTTCTTCTGTACCAAGTAAAGAGGCCTCTGGATAATTCTGAGGTATTCGTTAGCAAAGATGTTGTGTTATTACAGCTTGGCTAACAAATTCCATTGTGGTATGATGCACACCATAGCTAAGAGGCTCTGGGAACTCTAATGGGATTGACAAAGACACAGAGTTTCTTATTTGGGTGTTTTGAAAAATTAGGTACATATTTCTAGATGACTTCATATGAAAAACACAACGTCGTAAAGCCAGACAAGCCCTAGAGGACCTCAGCCTTGGGATACATTTTCCTTCCCCTCCAAGGAGAGGAGCCCAGGCCATGCCAGCAGGGATGTGGTCAATGGACAATGGAGACAATCACAGAACAACCCCACCCTAATGGAACTTTTCCTCTAGGAAAACCTGAGAGCCCAGCTCCTTGTTTCTGGTTGGCAGCCCTTCTAGTCCGGCCAACACTGCCCAGCCTCTGTGCTATTGCACCATCAGGGCCCACGGTTGGCACGGTTGGCTTGCAGAGACCTCAGGCAATGACATCCACGCAGATCCCACAGTCCTCAGCCACTTCTCTGCGCGGAGCCCTGATGTGGGGCTCGTTTTCACACCATCACCGGGGCCGAATTACGGCACACACAAGCCCCTCCAGCAGGCTCCGGCAGACACAGACAGGAGCCATCGTGCACTCCGGGGATGCCATCCATGGTGTGAGTGGCCATAGAGTGGCAAGGCTGACACCCCTCATCACTGTGAAGATAGACACACAAAGAGACTCTCCCAGGACCAGCCAACTGGCCATCCTGCCGGCTGGAACTATTGCAACACTGCATCAGACACTCTGCCCTTTACAAAGTGTGAAGATCAGCCTGGCACAGGCTGTTCCTTCTAATGCCGGGTCACAACCTGCAGACCCCTGGGGCCCTGACGTCAGGATGCTGATCTTTAACTCATAGTTGGGTGTTATTTTTATCTGGACTAACACACATGATTATAAAAATAACACTCAATCACGAGCTAAAGAAAACTCAACACTGACTAAATCCTTAGGTGATAAAAATCTCATTGATTTTTTTTTTAATGCCAAATAAAGTCTTCTTTGGAGAAAAGTTCTGTTCCGGATTTTGGTGTCTCTGCCTTACTATCTCCCTGGACGTGTGTTCACTTTATCCTTCCCTGTTGTCTCGTCACCTGAGTCAGGTGATGGACAGAATAGCGCATGACCACGAATCAGCCAGAGAAGGAGGGCCCAGCACTGAAGGGCCCAGTACCACGGGTCTTAGTTCCAAGAGGTGGTGTGGTCGTGTCTGGGGGTCACGATGATGACTGACAGCACCCAGGGGTCCTCCTGTGTGCCAACCTTCTCCCTTCCCAGCTTGGGACCAGCTGGTCCCCAAGCCCCTGGGCCTCTTCCCTACTGTTTTTCTCCTGATTTTATCAGTATCTTCTCTAGATGCCTGAGCCCAAAACATACTTCTCTACACCCCCATCCCTTCTGCCCATCCTAGTGATACAGGAGAGAAGGCACAAAATGACAGCAGAAGCTAAAACAGTACAGCATAATCATTTCAGGGGTAACATCTTCTCTTTAGAGTTTATACATCTGAAGTTTATCTCAAGTTTACCAGTAGTTTCAAATTTGGTACCCCAACAATAACAGCTCCTGATATCAGCTCTGCAAACTCATGGACACCCTGGGTATGTTTCTTCCTGGAGTTACGGCCTGGACAGTTACCTGTGCTGATATGCGGAGCCCAGAAAATTTGTTCTCTTTGAGCAGGAAATGTCTCTCTTAGTTTTTCTTTTTTACAAAATTTACTTTAATCAGATCGTGTTAAACAGACAGCACTAACATAGTAATAATATATTAATAATAACATAGCACTAGTAATAATATAACCTAAAATTTGATATAATATATAATAGTACATTAATAATAACCTAAACTTTCTAAATGTACATAATTTCTGAAAAGACTCCTATCAAGAGGTACTAGTATTAAGTGAATTTATAGTTGAGCTTCAGTTATGTCCAAATACTTATTGAAGCCTTTGTTTTTATTTTTATTTTTTTATTTATATTTTTAAAAGATTTTATTTACTTATTTGACAGAGAGAAACACAGCTAGAGAGGGAACACAAGCAGGAGGAGTGAGAGAGGGAGAAGCAGGCTTCCCGCGGAGCAGGGAGCCCGATGTGGGGCTCGATCCCGGGCCTCCGGGATCATGACCTGAGCCGAAGGCAGTTGCCCAACCAACTGAGCCACCCAGGCGCCCCTGTTTTTATTTTTAAATGAACTAAATGAATTCAAAGGGTCCAGAGAAGTTTAAATTATTTTTTAAATAATTTAAATTTTAACTGATTCAGTGTTTAAGTTCCATAGGCCCAAGGGGGGAAATTCACCTTTAATAAGTTTGTTTATTGATGAGATAAAAGGCAGGTGGTCTCCCACAGTTTCTATTAGAAACTTCTCGGAGCTCCCCAAGGAAGGGGAGGTTATAATTTAACCACATTTGGATGCAAAGCGAACAATCAGCCTTACAGAGCAAGGTCACTCTGTAAGGCCTAGGATGCCCAAGCAAGTTACCCCCAGGTGCTCCCCGGGCTTCGAGGTGGAACAGAGGCTCCCAGCGCCCTCTGCAAGACCAGCAAGGGGAAGCCCTTTGGTTTCACCTGTTTAGCTGTTGGCGGGAGAAAGGGCACAGAAGAGAAAAGGTTACTGCAGGTCACGAAGCTGACTTGCTTTTCAGGAAAATGATCCTAGGAAACGCACTGTTTCCCACGAAGGCTCTGCGTCGCAGACAGATGTGTCCTTCTCTGGCTGTGAGCACGGTGCAAGGGCTGCCCTCACGGAGCCCATGGCCCGGTCCGTCGCCCACCCGTCTGGGTCATGATTGTGCTCTCCCAGGACCAGGACCTCCTCTTCTGCTTCTGGTTGGTTGCTGTACCCCGAAAATGCTCACAGGAGGCTGGGTGCACCCAATCACGGTCAGTTTTGCCTCGGCAAAAACAGGCCGCCGGCTAGGGTAATAAAAAAGTTTTTGAAATAGAGAGTTGTGAGAGTCGCACACCAGTGTGAATGACATTTCCATCACTGAACCATGAGCTTAACAATGATTACGAGTCAGATCGTACATACACAAAGCCACAATGAAATGATATATACAAGATATACCATACAGAATATATGTATGGTGTATATTACATAAACAATAATATTATATATCATAGATATTATTATTCATAATATGTAAATTATTGATAAATATACAGTATGCTATATGCAATATATTATTATATATCAGATACAGTTATGGTATATAATTATAATATTATATATGCTTATGTACATATAAAAGCATAACTACAATAAAGATGTTCTTGAAAAGTAGGCTATAGTAAGAGGAAGGCTTACTGAGCAAAAATGAGAAATTTACAAGTGAAAAACAATAACTATCAGAAACAAGTTGCTCCCTTCTGAGAAAGGTATGCACCCTTTGCCACAAGAAGCCAGTATCTTGCTTGCACATCAAAAAAAGAACAAATTAGGGCGCCAGGGTGGCTCAGTGGGTTAAGTCTCTGCCTTCGGCACAGGTCATGATCTCAGGGTCCTCCGATCGAAGCCCGCGTTGGGCTCTCTGCTCAGCGGGGAGCCTGCTTCCTCCTCTCTCTCTGCCTGCCTCTCTGCCTCCTTGTGATCTCTCTCTCTGTCAAATAAATAAATAAAATCTTTGGGAAAAGAAAAGAACAAATTAGACATCAAATAAACCACAATAAAAAAGAGAAGACAGTTTCCTAACCAGGTTTCGTTCCCCCGAGAATGATAAGAGTTGTGAGCGTTCTGTAAGATGACAAATCTTTTCCCTGTAATTAGCATCTCCGCCAACTGCCCCAGACAGATGGCAATAAAGCCAGCTGCATAGAGCATGAGTCTATGGAAAAACAAACGAAAGGAAGAAAATCAACAACAGAGAGACATGAGCCTATTAAATTGCACTGGATTTTATTTCTAGTTTGATTGATAATTTATTCTCCAGCACCAAAATAATCAGACAGCCCTCAGCATCGGAAAGGACCATCCGGGGAGGTGGCTCGCGGGCAGTGGAGCCTCAGAACTCAGCCTTCAGTTCTGAGTCCTCCATTTCAAAAGTGGTCAACGCAGGGCGCCTGGGGGGCTCAGTTGGTTGAGCAACTGCCTTCGGCTCAGGTCATGATCCCGGAGACCCAGGATCGAGTCCCACTTCGGGCTCCCTGCTCGGCGGGAAGCCTGCTTCTCCCTCTCTCACTCCCCCTGCTTGTGTTCCCTCTCTGGCTGTGTTTCTCTCTGTCAAATAAATAAAATTAAAAAAAAAAAAAAAAAGAAAGTGGTCAACACAGCACTCAATGTTTTCTTTCCTTTTTTTTTATTTTTTACCTGCTACACTACACAGACCCAGCACATTTCTTCCTAAACATGAACATATAATAATTCTCCACGATTTGCTCTCCAGTAGCAGATTCTCTTTAGTTAGAAGGTGACAGACAATGCCTATTTCAAGGTATAGCTCAAAATCCAAATGCAGTGATGTGTTTCTGGCTAGAAGGTTATAGAGCAGAGATGCATTTTAAACAAGTGGATTCCTCACACAACCTTGCTCTAAGCATGAAGACACATTCCGGAAATGGTTTAAATTTAGCCTCTGCCGCTTAGATTCAGGGGAGCTGACTAGGAATCAGTTTCTTACTGGATTTTCACACCAGTCCTGTTAGGCATGTGGTATTATAACCCCCACTTCACCCATTGCAGTGATGGGGCACACTTAAGGCCTTTGCTCAAGGTCAGTGACTGGGAGGAGGGAGGAAGACTGACTTTGAAGTGCAGTCCTTCGCCTGTCTGTGCTGCCTGGCTTTCTGGACGGTTCCCCAACGGGCAATGACTGCCTGAAAGTCCTTGAACCTTCTAGGATTTACTCTGGGTTTTTCAAAACCACTAGGGCTTTACCTCTTAAAGGGATTTTTTTTTAAGATTTTATTTATTTCTTTGACAGGGAGAGAGATCACAAGTAGGCAGAGAGGCAGGCAGAGAGAGAGGAGGAAGCAGGCTCCCTGCTGAGCAGAGAGCCCGATGCGGGACTCGATCCCAGGACTCTGAGATCATGATCTGAGCCGAAGGCAGAGGCTTTAACCCACTGAGCCACCCAGGCACCCACCTCCTAAAGGTATTTTTTAAAATATTACATTATATATTATAACATTATAGTGATCTAATATATGACTTTGCTTTGATTTTAATTTTATTCTAGATCATCCTCTGTATTTGAAGTGAAAGCACTTCACTGTCCTGGGCATACATGAAAATAGTTTCATCTTCATCCTTTGGGTGTCTTGCCTGGAAAGGCCATTTTTCCCACCCCCTTCTTCATATAAGCAAGTCTATCCAGTGGACCCATCACGGCGGGGGGGGGGGGGGGGGGGGGGGGGGGGAGGGATGTATGCATTTAATTTATATGACAATAGAACACCAGCACTTACTTCTGTAGCCCAAGCCCTTGGATGCCCTTCAATTGACAACTCAGAACTTCTAAATTAGCCATGGCCCAACCCCAGCAAAGCCCCACGGTGTCTGTCACTTGCTAATGTGACAAAGACAGAGGGTTCTACAGGGCCATGCTGCCCATTCATCCCACAAGCTTCTGGAGGCTCTGGCTTTGCCCTGACCTGGAAGGTTGAGAAGCAGCACAGCCGGAAGACATTAGCTCATCTCCCCAGAGATTAGCCTCACAGACTGCAGACTACAGTTTGGTAATGTGCTCTTGGCTTTAATTCATTACAAAACAAAGTGTCTCTCCTGGGCCAGACTCCCTCGCCCCCTGTCTGCCTACCTAAAACTAGCCAGGGGAGATGGGCCAGTGAGAGCTCCCAGGGCATCAGCAGGAAAAGGCCCTCATAGATGGTGGAGACCTGCTCTACTCAGGGTTCAGACAGATTCTCTCCTGCTCGGCCTGTTTTCAGGTGGGCCTTGTTCTCCCTACTGGAAGCCAGGAACCCAAGGTTCAGGCATGGGCTCTTACCTGCAGGCACCGTCCCAGCCTCCTCCATGCATGGTTCTGGGCTGTGGTGCCCACATGGTCTCGGGGAGGATGCTCTCCTTCAGGCCAGACCTGCTCTCAGGAATTCCCATTAGTAGACCGGACTGATGCATCAAGGATGAAAAGGGTCTCTTGGCCAGGCTCTGTGCTCGGTGCTCATGTTTCCCTGGGAATCCTTGTGGACAGGGATGACCGTGTGGCTGAGATTAGGTGCTTCCATCCATGACACAGATATAGGGCGGCTGTCTGCACCAATCTGAACGTGACCTCATAATTAGAAATCCATAAAATAGGGGCGCCTGAGTGGCTCAGTTGGTTAAGCAACTGCCTTCGGCTCAGGTCATGATCCCAGAGACCGGGGATCGAGTCCCACATCAGGCTCCCTGCTCGGCAGGAAGCCTGCTTCTCCCTCTCTCACTCCCCCTGCTTGTGTTCCATCTCTGGCTGTGTTTCTCTCTGTCAAATAAATAAAAAATCTTAGAAAAAAAAAAAAAAAAGAAATCCATAAAGTAGTACTGCCCTTGGTTTTGCTTTTGCTACCAAGAAATTCTGAACCAAATCTGGTGTTCCATAGAAACGCTAGGATCCTTTATTGTAGTATCCTCACTTTTCCCCTCTTGCAGTATGATCTTAAATTTCTGTCTTCATCTGAGTGACTCAGCTTCATTTATCTGTTCTTTGTTTAAAAATATATATATATTTATTTGAGGTGGGGGGTGGTGAGGAACAGAGGGTGAGGGAGAGAGAAAAAAGGCAGACTCAACACTCAGTGGAAAGCCCCATGCCGGCTGAACGCAGGGTTCAAGGTGGGGCTCGATCCCACGTCCCTGAAATCAGACCTGAGCCAAAACCAAGAGTGAGATGGTTCACTCACAGCACCAGGCCGGTGCTCCTCATTTATGTTTTCTTACAAACAGAATCAAGTCTTTTGGAAAAGGAACCAAAAGAAAAAGATTTAGGTTATATCAAGTCACTGACTTTTTCAAGATTTAAAAGGAAATGACCATTTTGCACCATGTGTCAGGCGTGAAAGAGTTAATGAATGGACTGCCTGTGGAACATCAAAGCTACAAGGCTTTCTCAACGTGAGAGGAATGAGGATGCTTCCTCTGCTTCCAGAAGAGAGCCGCATTCCCACGGGGGTGGGCTGTGGGCGGGTTTCTGGGGTTGATTTCGTCGGATCTGACTCTTCAGAGCTCATTATTCATTCATTTGTTCATTTCTTCATTTAACAACCTTATATAATGTAAACATGGAAAGATAAGTGTGCTCCCAGAAATTGGAATGGAGTCCTGGGAAAGCTGAAAGAACTGGCTAAGAGATGGGTTTTGATTCTAGAATGGACGTTGGTGAGGAACAACACAGGAGGGAGGAGGTGGCATCCGCAGAAGGGAGAGGGACGAGAAGGCGTGGGACGTGTGTGGGCTGAGCCCAGAGTGCTGGGGACACAGAGCTGGGACATGTGAGCTCTGCAGCCACCGAGCCTGGGGCAGAGAGGGTCTCTATTCCTGTTTTTGGGTTCTGCTGTCATCATCTCGACAAGTGGCCCCGCACCCTCATTCTGCACTGCACCCTGCAAATTACATAGACTGGAAAAGGGATGCATCAGGAACAGCTGAAAGCTGGAAAGATGCTCGATGGTCCACCCTCCACACTGGGGACTTTGGGAGCAGAGTCTGTGCGCCTGCCCATAGCCCCCCCCCCCCCCTTTGGCTGCGACTCCCACCGCCTCCTGCCTTCCATGTGAGGGTCAGAGGCTCTTCTCCATGACTGTCTAGACACACTCACTCACCCTCTCCTCTGGGAGCCCCTAGGTCTCTAGTCCACCCTCTTAGCTTCTACACCACAGGCCAATGCAGAGGGGAAAATGCAGAGAGATGGACACTGGGGTCTCAAGAAAGTCACTCTCTGCATCTCAAGCAGCGCCTGCCATCCATGTGTCCTGAGCTGCTTCCTCTCCACTACTGCTTTGTCCCCAGCCCTGCCCTTCCCACTCCACCTCAGCCCCAGCTCCCCATTGAGACATATCCCTTCCTCCTTCCTTCTGTTTTCTTCCTCATCCCCCCACCAGTCACCATCTCCTTTTGATGGGAAATCACAGGGGGGTGGGGACAGCCCCACCGCACTCATTAATGGCATCTTTACTGGGCAGCAGACCCTGGTGCTGCCTCTTGCTCTCTTCAGTATGTTTACTTCTCCCTCCTCTGGGATCTTTTGCATAAGTTAATAAACAAGTTCTGCATTTTCTAATTGGAATAGATCAATGCAATGGAGCATACGCAACCCTCTTTCCTGACAGCTTCCTCAGGCTCCACTCCTTCCTTGAGCTGGTGGACCTTCACCATCCCAAAGGCGTGCCATGGTCTGCATGTGGCATTCTCCTCCCCTGTGACTTTATTCACCTGTTCTCAGTCATAGCTCACGAGTCATGAAGTCCAGCTCACAGGTCGGCAGCCAGGAGTCAAGCATGGTTCTACCCGACTCCAGAGCAAGAGAGGAGGCACCGGATGAAGGAAGGGGTCACCAAACTGCCTCCCTGCCGTCAGGGACTGTGAGTGATCTGCCACTCCCACCATGCCCAAGCCACGGGTGGAGGTACCTGTGAATGTGAATGAAAGTCCCTCCTCCCCACCAAGAATCTGGAGTTATGCTAATGTCATGGTCATCAACACCATCTTTACTTGCCTTTTGTTCTTCCTGCTCAACTATCAAACTGAGTCTATTCACAAACTTCCCTTTTAATGGTAAAGGGCAGTTTCTTAGAAAGGCTTGACTCTGCCTGCTATGAATCACTTTGTTTAACTTTAACCTACCTGCATCCCCCAACTTCCTCACTTTTAAATAATAAAAGACTAGGGCCCTTATCAGTCAAGAGAGACAGGCTGAGCCAGAGGCAGAGGCAAAGGCAGAGAGCCTGCGAAGGGAAGCAAGAAGCAGAGAGAAACAGAGACAGAAACAGAAACAGAGAAGCAAAGAAAGAGAGACAGAAGCAAAGAAGAGCAGCAGAAACAGAAGCAGGCAGAGAGCAAGAGAGACAGAAGCAGAGGGAGAAGCAGAGCAAGAGGGCCAAAGCCAGAGCGTGAGCCTGAGCCTACTTCATAGGTCTCTCCTGACTGACCTCAGGTCTGTCAGCTTGCATCAGATCTCCCTGTCCGTGTCATTATTTCGCCTGCCAGACACCCCGTGGTTCAGGACCCACATCTCTGCTGAGGCTGGTCCCCGGCACCCTGCCTACTTCCTTTTCTGCCTGCTGAAGCTTCCGACTATATGGCTGTTCAGCAAATATTCATTCTCTTGTCCCTTTCCATGTGGGGCATGGACCCACAAGTTGTCTTGGAGGATGGAAGGTGAGCAGGGATGATGCGAGTGGGAGCTCCATAGGCCACCACATGACTTTGTGCTTGGCTCCTGAGATCCTGTACTCCACCAGGAGAAAGATATGTTCTAGGGGTCCACTGGCCCAGAACGGGAAAACACCAGGGCAGAGATGAACCCAGCAGTTTGGAGCTAAGTGCATTCAAGCCCTGCAAATATCAGCCAACTCACGCTTCCTTAAGCAAAAAAAAGTTTTTGCTTCCAGACGCCATCAGATGGGGTTTCTCTTATCTACAACATTATCACAGCAAAGCCTGACTAATCCATTCTCCAGTATGACCAGTAAGGAGCAAAATATAGCCACAAGGCTTTCAAGATAAGAGAAAGAGAAAACGCTAAGATCTTAGAAAACTCACAGGCTAAGTCAGCTTTTAGTGAAAGTGCTGTTTATAGACAAAAACTTCCACATTTGCTTTCCTAAAAATACACCGCTAAAAAACCGATCCAAAAATCCTCTCCTGAAGACTGTCAGGAAGACTGTGTTTCTCCTGTACTTGGGTTTATACAGAGGGAGCTCTGTGCAAGTACCAGTCCTTCCCCCGGACGGACCCACCTGTCGTCACTCCACCCCAGGGCAGGTGAACTGGTTTCTGTTACTGGTGAACTTGAAAGGAAAAACTGGGTGCCCTAAGAAGGCCATTTTTTTTCTCCTTTGTTTACTTTCCACCTGCCTGCACAAAGTCTGTAATCTGGTCTGTTCCTACCCTGCTGGAAGGAGCCTTCCCCAGGGAGGAAAACTTAGCAAGCAGGTGAGTGGATAAGTAGAACTGAAGGGTGTCACATTCAATAAAAACTATATTCTATTTTAAAAATGCAATATGGTACCAAAAAGTAAAAAGAAAAAGAAATAAACATAATACATTACTGAGAAATACTAAGAAAAAAAAACAAAACACAACCATTTCAATGATTCAGAAACAACTCTTCATTATTCCATCTCGTTGAAATTTGATTCGATTTAGTTCATTTTGAAAAAAAGGGATGCACGGTAAATTTACACCACTTACCACGATAGAATGTAGCCAGACCCTTTAAAATATTCTGTCTTTAAAAAAAATTGTAATTCATAAAAGATTCAAAAAAGTTATTGGTAATAACGTTTGGCCCCCAGTGTTTGAACACCTATATTATCTCTCAACTGGTTCCCCATTCAGGGAGGAAAGACAGGGATGTTAATCACTGGTCCTCTAAGATTTTCAGCCTAAAATAATTTACTGGAACACAATTTGGAATAGTATAAAAATTATGTCTGACAAGTAGCAGAGTTCTGGGTTTGAATCTAAGATCCATGAAGGGTAAGCAAGAGATGTTTTGTATTCATGCAACCCTCATCTTAGGCCAGCAGGAAGCATTTGTCTCAAACACCCTTAGGTAAAGTAGATTTCCATGATAAGATCTGAAACAGGCTAGGCTATAGAAATCTACCCTCAGTCAATTAAACATGTGGCCATTCATCCTTCCATGTTGGAGCACTGATCAATCTTAGCATAAATTACAGCTGGGACCTTGAAGACTACTGTCAATAGTTCTCAACAGTTAATGGGACTAATCTCCTGCTAGAGATGGAAAAACAAATGTGTGCTATTCAGACATACATGGTGAATTCAAAACACAGCCTCTTGCTGAGAGGACTAATAACAATAATGAGCCACAGAAGTTTCTGAAAAAGGCCCATGAAAACAGTTGCCAGTTGAAGGGTGAAGGAACTTAATTAATGAATTGCTGATTGTTATTACCAATTTTCTAGGATTTCACCAAGGTTTTCATCTCTAGCAAGACCTTGCAGCTTCCACATAATGAAGCCATAGGAGGTGGGGACTCCATACAGTGAGAATGTTTTCTAAGAAGGTTCTTCTGGAACATCTCAGGCTGACTCTGTGCGGAGGGGACTTTCATCATCAGGCCAACCTTCTTACCTTCTAGAAACCACATAACCAGAGACTTGTAACAGAACTTTATAAAGTAATGAAAAATTGTTTTTGAACTTGTATGTATCATAGATAAATATTATGTAAATATCATATAGTTGTCAATCTGTTTAGAAAAACCAGTTAGGCACATCAAACTGCTATTACTCTAGTCAACAGTGAAACTTCAGACTATAGTGATTTCCATACTTCTATCCAAGCAAATGTGGTTTTTTGTTGTTTTTATCTTTTTATTATGTTATGTTAGTCACCATACAGTACATCATTAGTTTTGGATGTAGTGTTGCGTGATTCATTGCTTGTATGTAACACCCTCCTTAATACCTATCACTGGCCTCACCCAGCCCCCCACCCCCCTCCCCTCTAAAACTTTCAGTTTGTTTCCTGGAGTCCATAGTCTCTCATGGTTCATCTCCCACTCCAATACTCCCCCTCTTCATTTTTCCCTTCCTTCTCCCAATGTCCCCCAGGCTATTCCTTATGTTCCACAAATAAGTGAAACCATATGATAATTGACTTTCTCTGCTTGAGTTATTTCACTTAGCATAATCTCCTCCAGTCCCATCCATGCTGGATACAAAAGTGGGGTATTCATCCTTTCTCATGACTGAGTACTATTTCATTGTATAATATGAACCATATCATCTTTATCCATTCATCTGTCGAAGGGCATCTCAACTCTCTTCATAGTTTGGCTATTGTGGACATTGCTGCTATGAACATTGGGGTGCATGTGGCCCTTCTTTTTACTACATCTGTATCTTTGGGGTAAATACCCAGTAGTGCAATTGCTGGGTCATAGGGTAGCTCTATTTTTAACTTTTTGAGAAAACTCCACACTGTTTTCCAAAGTGGCTGCATCAACTTGCATTCCCACCAACAGGGCAAGAGGGTTCCCCTTTCTCCACAATCTCTCCAACATTTGTTGTTTCCTGCCTTGTCAATTTTTGCCATTCTAACTAGTGTAAGTTGGTATCTTACTGTGGTTTTGATTTGAATTTCCCTGATGGCTAATGAAGAACATTTTTTTCATGTAGCTGTTAGCCATTTATATGTCTTCTTTTGAAAAGTGTCTTCTCATGTCTTCTGCCCATTTTTTGACTTGATTTTTATTTTTTGGGTGTCAAGTTTGAATGCACAGAAATCAGTTGCTTTCTTTTTTTTTTAAGATTTTATTTATTTATTTGACAGAGTGAAACACAGCTAGAAAGGGAACACAAGCACAGGGACTGAAAGAGGGAGAAGCAGGCTTCCTGCTGAGCAGGGAGCCCGATGTGGGGCTCGATCCCAGGTCTCCAGGATTATGACCTGAGCCAAAAGCAGTTGCTTAACCAACTGAGCCACCTAGGTGCCCCAATCAGTTGCTTTCTTATACACTAACAGTGTAACTGTAGAAAGAGAAATTAGTTGATTCTAGAAATTAGAATCAGTTACATTTACAATAGCATCAAAAGCATAAGATATCTTGGAATAAACCTAACCAAAGAGGTAAAGGATATGTACTCTAGGAACTACAGAACATTCATGAAAGAAATTTAAAAAGACACAAAAAGATGGAAGAATATTCCATGCTCATGGATCAGAAGAATAAACATTGCTAAAATGTCTACGCTGCCCAGAGCAATCTACACTTCCAACATCATCTCAATCAAAATACAAGTGGCAGTTTTCAAAATGCTGGAACAAATAATCCTAAAATTTATATGGAACCAGAAAAGATCCCAAATCACCAAGGAAATGTTGAAAAAGAAACACAAAGCTGGAGGCATCATGTTGCCTGATTACAAGCTATATTACAAAGCTGTGATCACCAAGACAGCATGGTACTGGCACAAAAAGAAAAACATAAACCAATGGAACAGAATAGAGAGTGCCGATATGGACCCTCAACTCTATGGCCAACTAATCTTCAACAAAACAGGGGAAAATTTTCCATGGAAAAAAGACAGTCTCTTCAATAAATGGTGCTGTGAAAATTGGACAGCTATATATAGAAGAATGAAACTCAACCATTCTCTTATACTATATACAAAGATAAACTCAAAATGATTGAAAGACTACAATGTGAGACAGGAATCCATCAAAATCCTAGAGGAAAACATAGGCAGTAACCTCTTCAACATTGGCCACAGCAAATTCTTTCAAGACACATTTCCAAAGGCAAGGGAAACAAAAGCAAAACTGAACTATTGGGACTTCATCAAGATAAAAACTTCTGCAAAGAAAAGGAAACAGTCAACAAAACAAAAAGGCAACCCACAGAATGGGAGAAGATATTTTCAATGATACTATAGACAAAGGACCGATATCCAAGATCTACACAGAACTTTGCAAATGTGTCTTAGTTGTTGGAAATAATGGTTAAATAGTTCAAAAACCTCCTTTACTGTCTCCTCTGATCCTAGGAGTCTGTGGACCACTGATTTGAGGAGCCCTCCCACTAAAACCCTAAGGACAGTTGGAATAGCAAACAAGACTCCTACTATAATAAATGCTGCCAGAATTGGGGTGGGGTGGCAAATTATTATTCATGCACCTATTTGAATAAGGATTTCTTAACTCATCTGGTGGTCACCTTGGAAATTACAAGCTGGCTAGTGAAGGAATAAACAATGGCGAGATGGGGGTTAATGAAACAACATTGGGGACATTGTTTCTCAGAGTTGACTTGTATGAGATTCCATAGGGAACCTTGCTAGATGGATGGGGATGGGCAAAGATCCTAAGGACCAAAGAAAATAATGGTAGAAGTAAAACCAGTGTCCTAAGCCTTTCTTGGACCACTAGACATTTAGATGGGCTCCATCTCTGATGATTCCATACTAAGTCCATTGATGAGTATTCCAACAGGTTTCCAGGGAATGTCATAACCATGTGGTGTTGTGCAAATGATGAAGAAAGAGTTTTTATCTCTTAGGAAGCAAAAAACAGTGAGACTAGAATATATTTTCTATTTTCATATTATACCATTTAAAACATAAACACTGAAAGAGAGAGGGAAGAAAAAGAGGAAGAAAGGAAGGAAAGAGTTTTACATATCTGTAGACAGAGATCAGATTCTGCTGTTGGGAGTATAAATCAGGAGACTTAAAATATTTATACCTTCTGATCTGGTAATATCATTTCTAGGAATTTCTCCTAAGGAAATAGTGATAAATATTAAGCTTGGAAATCACCTAAATATCAAATATCAAGAGGATAGCCAGTAATACTTTGAAGTTGCTGATAATTATTATTATAAAGAATTTATAATAGTATGGAGGCTTCTTATGAAATTCCAAAGGACCCACAGCTGTGAGCATATTACTTTTTTAAAGATTTTATTTATTCATTTGTCAGAGAGGGAGAGAGCATGAGTGAGGGAGAAGGAGAAGCAGGCTCCCCACTGAGTAGGGAGTCCCAGGACCCTGGGATCATGACCTGAGTCAAAGGCATATGGTTAATGGACTAAGCCACCCTGGCATCCCAGAGCATGTTACATCTATAACTATGCAAATGGACAGTAAAAAAAAATCTCAAAGGTAATATATTAATTTTAATGAAATCATGAGTGGTTTTTATTTTCCTTTGTGTAGATTTCTGGTTTCCCAAATTTTCTTCAAAGAAGAGACACTATATCTGTATCTATATCTATATCTGTATCTATGAAAATTCTAAGATGATTGCCCTCAAGCTTCCCCCTCATCCAGAGGACAGTGAGCTATGGTGTCCAAGATTGTGGAGGTTATGTGGCAAAAAGAATTTTGCAGATGTAATTAAGGTTCCTAATCAGTTGACTTTGAGTTAATCAGAAGAACAGTTATCCAGGCACATCTAATCTAATAGGTAAGCCCTGAACAGCCCAGAGTTTTCTCTGGCTTGTGATAGAGGGGAGGTCAGAGACATGGAGCATGAAAGGGCACCTCACGAGGCTGCTGCCAGGGGTGTGGAGGAGCAGCATTAAGTACATCTTTTATTTTCAGTGTATTGAGGCCCTGCTGACCCAGGACGGACTGCCCTCCCAGAATTAGATCATTCCTAAAGATGGTAAACATCTCCCTGAAGAGCATCTTCTAAATGTAAGCCAACTGATCCAGAGCCCACAGCCCAACTTCTATGAGATTCTCACACTTGGGCCACAACGATCTGTCCTGATCACCCCAGCGTCAGAAACAAGACAGATACTGATAGCCCTGATGTTCCTGAGTCCTGAAATGATGTGAACTAGCCAATCCAGAGCATGCTCACCCTTCCTTCCCTTAGAAGCTACAGTTAGGGCTCTGACCTACATTTCTCCTCCCTCCCTCTACCTCCTGGCTGACCCTGGAGCTTCCCAGTGTGGCCTGCCTGTGCAGGGACAAATCTTTGCCTCTAGGGAAACTATGAGAAACAAGCTGTCTTCCCAATGGAAATTATTTGATGGCTTAATGGAACCTCAGACTTTCTATTAATACACTATATTTTAAAACAGAGTTCATGTACCAGAACCAGAATGCAGCTGATAGGACACCAGGATCAAGCAACTCCACCAACACCCAGCAAGGGATCGGGAACTTCAGTCCTACAACCACAAGGAACTGAACTCAACCAACACCCAAAGGAGACTGGAAAGGCCTTCTTCCCCACCAGGCCCGAGCTCAGAGTCTTGTTGGGCAGCTCCTTGATTTCAGCCTGCTAGTCACTGTGCAGAGAACCCAGCGCAAGCTGCCTTCATTTCTGAGCTAGAAAGCAGTGAGGTAACAAAGGGGTATTTTTTTAATTTAATTTATTTATTTCAAGTAATCTCTACACCCCCTGAGGGGCTCAAACTCGTGACTGGAGATCAAGTGCCGCATACTCCTGCAGCTGAGCCAGCCGGGTACCCCCGGGGTATTATTTAAGGCTTGAAGTCTGTGTTCACTTATTACACAGCACACAAAACTAATCCAAGATATATAAAGATTAAGACTCTCCATGTGCATATTCATATATTATCTGTAGGCTGCTTTAAATGCATATATAATTTGCATTTGGGATAGTTCCTCAAATTCAGATAAATCGTATCATCTTGTTTACATTTTCAGGACACAGGTGGCATGTTCATTCTGGATTTTAACAGAATTCAGAACTACAAAAAACAGTCACCAAATCCCTGAGCAGAGGTTAGCCCTGTCCTGTTCATGCCAGGACGCGCATCCAGGGGTCTTTGAGGAGGTGCAAATGTCTCAGCATTTACACAAGGATGCCTAAGCCCACAGGAAATGCCCCACCCCCACTCTGGCCTGCAGTGACATCTCACCGCGGAGGCTCACACATCAAGTGTGGCGGCCACCTCCATCGTCGACACTTGTCAGCACAGATCCAGGGACACACCTGCGGGGACACTGACTGTGTGGCAAGCATCCTGTGTCACCGGCTTCTTCAGTGACACAGTCCCATCTCTGCAAGCATTAAGAAGAGCGCCCTCCTGAAAATTCACCCAAGTCAACAAGTAGTTGTTTCCAACCTGTCAGAAGGTTATGTTATGGATATAAATTTAAAAATAAAATTCTTAGATCTAATGAATGGGTATCACACAGTCCTTGTGTCCTGGTACTGAGCCAGGCAGTGGGATGGGCTGGAGTTGGTTAGGTTGGATGTGACCCCGCCTCCCTTCACATCACACTGATCCACAGACCTTCCTTGTCAGCAGGTGCTCTGTTCAGAAAGATTTGTGAGTCCAGCTGTTCCCGCCCCCCGAGGAAGGCAGACCCCAGACACTGGGCTCCAGGGTCTGGGTCTCAGCCATCAGGTAGCCCTGATGGGGGAACACACATCCCCTGCAAGGGCTGATGATTAATGGATGGAATTCTTTGAGATACTCAGAGAAAATGCTTTCCTTTTTGAGCCTTCCATTTTCTTCCTAATTCACACAGCTTCTTTTGTTCTAATTCAGCTCCCCGCGCTAACTGTCATGACTTAACCTTATGGGCCCAAGACCTTACAGAACAACCACTGAGAGGCTCTCTGCGTGCCCGGGTCTGGCCTCTGTCTGCACCCTGGCTATCCGTCCCTGCAGGGGCAGCTGTCACGACCCAGGTCAGCCTGGCAGCCAGGCCAGCTACTCCCCGCACTTTCCAGCCCCTCTGCTAAAGAAGGATCAGAGTCTTCCATTATGTGCGCTCACTGCCCGGAGCCTGAGCGGCCAGCTGTCCTGGGGAACCCAGGCTAAGGTGGTCTCAAACCCACTGGAGCAAAGGTAAGCTGTGATTTGACCATGTGGTTTGTGGAGACGCACAGTCTTACATTCTCTCCTCCATGCTGTGTGTCTGGCTTTCTTCGGAATCCCTCTTTGGGGTGGGGGTGAGGTAACCATGACGTGAGTAGAAGACCCAACACAAAGAACTAGGAAAAGCATGCATCCGTGATGGGCCACTGACCTCTGAATATCACCGTGCCATCAGTCTCATTCTTCACATCAACCCATGGTGGCCCATGGCTTCTGTCTGTGGTTTGTGATGTGGAACCAGGCTTCCAGGGAACCCACTCTAGTAGCAAGGATAATCCCATACTCCCAAAATTTGAGTAAAGAAAAATAAATCTTCTACAAAAAACCCAGTGCATTCTGTTCTGTAAAAATGCAAACCAACCCCAAATTTCATTTGGGGCTTAACAAACATTTTTATATGGCAGGAGCTCTGCTAAAGAAAGACACAGCAATACATAAAACCAATAATCACACACACACACACACACACACACACACACACACACACACACACACAGTCTCCCATCTCATCTGAAGTCCTCATATGAGCCACAAGGTCCTATGTGACCTGACCCCATCACCTCCAGAACTCATCCCTTACCACTCACTCTCTCAAACTCTGTTTCAGCCACATTGTCTTCCTTCCTGTTCCCTGGATATGTCAGTCAAGTGTAGACCTCAGGGCCTTTGCACAGCTGTTCACTTAGACTGGAATATGTCGCTGCTAGACCCACAGCAGAGATGTGGGTCCCGAACCACGGGATGTCTGGTGGGCGAAATAATGACACGGACACGGAAATCTGATGCAAGCTGACAGACCCAAGGTCAGTCAGGAGAGACCTATGAAGAAGGCTCGGGCTCACGCATTGGCTCTCTAGCTCTGGCTTTGGCCCTCTTGCTCTGCTTCTCTCTTCTTCTGTCTCTCTTGCTCTGTGTTTGCTTCTCTTTCTGCTGCTTTCTTTGCTTCTCTGTTTCTGTCTCTCTTTGCTTCTTGCTTCTCTCCTCACTTTGCTTTTGTCTCTTTCTCAGGCTCTGCCTTTGTCTCAGTCTCTCTTGACTAACAAGGGCCCCAGTCTCTTATTTTTCAAGTGAGGAAGTTGGGTGGTGCAGTTATTTAACTGTTTATGCACCCGCCCTAGAGACAGGATTAGCATTGTTACTGCAGGGAACAGAGTGATTGCTTAAACTCACAGAAGTTGAGACCATTGAGGCACAGGGATCAAGAAATATAGATAAGAGATACAGAGATATGATCACCAGGAGGAGGATTAAATGGAACTATATGTCTTGGATAAGCACAGGAAGGACATATTGCCCGGGCCCACAGGATAAGTGGCTTTCTGGATTCTAGGTGGGGAAAGCCCGGAGGGGCTTTCATTCACATTCACGGGTACCTCCACCAATGTTTCTGGTGGCTTGGGAGGGGCGGATCACACACCGTCCCCACACACCGTCCCGGACAGGAATACTCTTCCCACCACCCACAAGGCTCTTTCCTTCCTTTTCTTGAGGGTCACACTCAAATGTCACTTTCTCCATAGGCTTTCCACAGACGCATTATGTAAAGTTGCTTCTATCCCTCCTTCCTATTTCAGAGCAAACAAGAAAAGATTGGAGGAGAGGGCACATTAGGTCCAGAGGTCCAGAGGGGCCTGAATCTGACCATACTTCAATTCCATACTAATCAAAAAATTCATCTGCTCTTGCTGAGGATCCATCCCGACCCTATAGAGTCTTTGTAATTCTAGCCTCCCTTTTCCTCTGGACTCATCCCATCCCCCCTTCCCAAACCCCTGCACATGAAAAGGAGGTTTTTTTTTCATGTGTTTGTGGAATAGACATGGCAGTGGAGCAAAGACTTTTTTCCCCATGCTCTATCCCTAGGGCTCAGAATACCTCCTGACCCACTGGGGCTAGTGTGGTAGATGGCGTGGTTCTGGCTTTAGTGGGGCCCAGGACAATAAGGGGGACATACAGCGATAAAGACGGGGGAGTGCTCCACTGATAGAAGGTGTCCAAGTCCTGAGGCAAGAAAACCAGGCTGACAGGAACATTCTGACTTGACTGGCCACACAGGATGGGGCCAAACCACAGAGCTCCTTGAAGAGTCATTTAAGAACTGTGGACCCTTAACCCACAGGAACAATTAGAATCCACACACTGCTTTAGTCGAAGAAGGTGCTGTGGCCATAAAGAAGCAGAAATACCATTTGCTAGAGATGACTGCTATCCTCCTAATGTCTCTTCCTCCTTTTTCTTATAAGAACAAAACCCTAAGTCTATTGGGGTGACAATGTGTCCGGCTAAAAGACTACATTTCCCATCTGCTCTTGTAACACTGTGT
Source organism: Spilogale gracilis (assembly GCA_004023965.1). Lineage (NCBI taxonomy): Eukaryota > Metazoa > Chordata > Mammalia > Carnivora > Mephitidae > Spilogale > Spilogale gracilis. The sequence continues at coordinate 34,869 of PITA01000609.1, forward strand.
GGCCATGTGACTAAACTGTGGCCAATAAAATAGAAGTGAACTAAATAAAATAGAGAAATAAAATAGAAGTGTGGAAGATTTCTGGAAGTCTGCTTAAAGAAAGTTCATACTCCCTCTTCTCCCTTCTCCCTATTCTCATTTCTGCTGCATAGGGTGCAGACATGATAGGGAGCTCTCCAGCAGCCTCTCAGACCATGAGTCATCCATGGTGATAGGAGCCACATGCTGACAGTAACCACATAGAAGGACACGGGTCCCTGATGACATGCAGGCACCGTCACACCAGCCTGGACTGCCACCCCTAACTCCTCCAGAGAAAAGAAGCCCTCATGGGTGAAGTCATTATTACTTGGGGTTTTCTGTTAAATGTTGCCAATATCTTCCAACTACAGGTCTAAATCTGAGCAAGTTGTATTTATTACTCATCACAGAGAGAGACAACTCACAGTATGGAGAACCATGGGGCATCTCAGTAAGAGAATATGAGAAAGGACCTCCAGGGTCTGGCTTTTGTACCAACAGAAAGTTGATGCTACAAAAAATGGGTGTTGAATGAATATAGTGTAAGAAAAAAACCCTAAAGTGTGATGTGGTTCTTTCTTATTTCACAAATACAAATTCAAATTTCTAGTTGAACATGAATTAATAAATTGTTAATGCCACTTGGACTTCTGGTCATGTTCAAAGTCCATGTATTCTAGCATATTTTTTGTTAATTTTACATTCCTAAAGTCCTTTATCTGGACCTGAATAAATTTCGGAGTTTGATAGATGAAAGTTTATGTGATTCAGTTAGCACCAGCTGATATCATATTAAGGAACATATACTCTCCATTTTTCAGAAAAATAAAATAATTCACATAGGTTCTGAATCAAAATTGTGTGCTACTTGAATTAATTTGGGGATTGCATTAAGTAACCTATTTTGAGTCTATCTTTTATTGGTGAAAAATAGTTGCTCTGTGCGTGAGGTAAAAATCCAAGAATAACAAGACTTCCATGTAATTATCACCTAATATAGACACTGCTGAAAGAAAATTAATCAAATTGATCCAGGATGTGAGGAGAAATACAATATTCTACTTTAGATTAACTTAACTATTAAAGGAAGCAAGGTTGGTCATAAAAGGTAGATAGAAGAAAATTGTTGTTCTGTAAATGGCTCTGAATGTGTGTGTGATTTTTTAACAGGTTTTAAAATATGATTATATAAAGTTCTCAAATTTCACAGTAGGAAATAATAATGAACTGCTGCTCAGAGGCAGTCATCCATACAAACATCCATTCATTGATTCAACAAATATTTATGGAGCACATGGGTTGAATTTGATTCTATACAAAGAGCTGAGAATAGACATCTTGAATTCAAGGAGCTTACAAGCTGCTGGAAGAGATAGAATAAGAATAAATATTCACCCCCAAAAAGGGTTCAGAGAATGGTGGAAGTACGATGGGAATGCGGGTGATGAGCGCCTAACCCAGCCTGGACGGTAAGGGTACTCTTAGAGGCAGAGGGATGAGCGCTGAATCTAGGGAGGCAAATGGGGTGCCTCCAGGAGAAGTCTGTCCATACAGCAGAAAGGGTGCGGGCATAACCCAGAAGAACAGAGCAGATGACTTATCCAGGATGCTGACATCATTTGGTGAACAGGATTCAGTGTGGAGAAAGACTACTGAGGCCAGGCATAGATGGATCTGAATGGGTAGCCAACCAACAAAGATTTCTCCAATGACACCTGTGCAAAAGCCACTATGTTTGGTGTAATTTTGTCATGAAACATTATTGTGGGAAGAGATAAGTAATACACTCCGTCCTAGGAAATGTAGATTTGATACCGAAGGAGACGGGGAGCCCAGCTGAAAGATCTGAGGCAAGGAAGGGCCCTGGCAGGTTCTTGTTGAGAAATCTCTCTCTGGTTTTTGCAGACCAGTTGGGCCAGAAGAGGAGACAGAACTGGAGTGGGTGACAATTGCCAAGGTCCTTCCAAGTAAAACTAGAAAGAGTTGTTACTTATAGCGATTGGGCTGAAGAGCTCTGCTGGCTTGGAGGAAATGAGGTCAGATTTTAATACAAGCAATGAAGAGAAGTGGGGGCCTGGAAGCTCGCATGATTTCATGATTTGGAGACCCTCAGTCAGAAGGTGCAGGGGGGAGGGGTCTGGTGGACTAAAGACGTCCTGTGGAGTAGAGCAGGTGTTAGCATCTTTCTTGTTCAGAGAAGGTCTGCACGAAGGGCAGAGAAGCGACTTAGGGCAGAGGAAGAGATCGATGATGCAAGTTGGGCCACAAGGAAGGTGCAGAGCAGGACAGAGCCCCTGGACAGAGGGGGTGGTGGCAGAGCGAAGGGCAGTTACGAGGGAGAGGCTGCATGTGTTAGGCCCCACGTAAACTGTGAGCAGAAGAGGAAGGACTTGGGGAACGAGTTAAAGACGTTCTTTGAACTTTCCATGGGTTGTAGTAGAGATCCATTCAGAGACTGAAGCCAGGGCAAAGTATTCAGAATTACAAGTTGCCTAAAGATGGGCAAAATGCCATTACAGATATTGTAGTACAGCCAAGGGAGATGGTTTCTGATTTTAGCAAGGTCATTTATTTATTTATTTAGGCATCATAGGAACAAAAAGCAAAAGCAAAAGCATGATTGAACTCCCCCAGGGAAGTGAGGATGGCAGTCAGAAGGCCAAGTGTTTCCAGCGACGGCATGCGTGACAGGTGATTAGCGAATCGGCGGAAAGGTCACAAGCAGAGCCAGAGACAGACAGGTCTCACCAGTGATGACTCGCATCCTGGGGTCACTTGGTGGGTTCAGAAAATGGGAAGGCGTGAGACCGGAGGTCTAGACTGTGGGGAGGACATTAAGACTAGAATGAATCAGGGCACAGACCTATCAGCACAAGAAGTTTCATTGGAAAACGGTACCTTCAGAAGCTGTGGTCTTCGATGTGAGGTCTTGAGTTGCCTCCATGCCCTGGGTGTGTGCCTGAGAAACGTGCTGGAGGAAAGGGTCGTCTGAGTTGGCAGATTGTGAACCGTTGGGTCCTATGAGAGGCAAAAGTTTGGGAGATAATCCAAAGGGACATGGACATTGTTGTCCAAGGCTAAGTAAACATCTAAATATTCATAAAATTCAGACTGAAAGGTGTGGTATTATTTGAAGTTCCTACCTTCCACCGGATCACGAGGGAATATCAGACAACCCCAGTTTGAAGGACATTCTACACAATTCCTGACCAGCTCTTTCCGAATGTGCCACGAGCATAACAAAGAAAGATCGACTGGACCACGGAGATACGACACGACCTGTAGAGGAGCCCTGCGTTCGGTCACAGGGCGATAGGACACTTGCAGAAACTCGGGTGAGATCTGACAGAGTCCACAGTCTGCAAACATGGGTGGGTCAACATTAGTAGTTTTCATGGTTGGACTATGATGGTGCCTAGGAGGATGCTGGGTGAAGATTACACGGGAACTCAGTATTCTCTTTGCAATTTTTCTGTATGTTTAAAATTATTTTAAATTTAAACATTAAGCTGAAGATGAGTGTGGAGCAAACTGACCATCTGTCCAGGGGAGCTGCAGAAACCACTGGCCCTTCCCCTCTTAAGCCGTCCTATTGGGTCCATGATGAAGCCTCCCGCACGAATCCAAGCACATGGCATGGCAGCCAGGAGCCCCGGTGTAGCGGCTTCCATTAGCGCAGACATTAACAGTGTAGAGCGCCGAGTAAGTCCTCCACCTCCAAATCAAACTGGAAGATGCTGCCTTCATAGAGTAACATGCTAGCCATGATCAGCGCAGCAGCCACCGCCCAGCTCCAGTGCAACTTGGCGACTGTCCCCAGGAAAGTGTTCTCATGCCGATCTGCACACTTTGTAGGGAGACTTCAGCCTGTGCTCACCATGCAGTCCCAGAACCTCATTGGAGCCTGAAGTCCTTACATGAAAGACAGACTGGATCCACGCGACTTGAGTGCCACATTTAAAATGTAAGTGTGTCATCGGCATTTTGTATTCTATTTCTAAGGGACTGGAGGGTAGCCAGGGGACAGCCTCTGTGTTCACAAAGGCATTCCCAGCCCCATACGTGTGGCAGGCTGGTGTCACGGTGCCCCCTGAGATTCCGGGAGTGCCCCCATCAGGAAGACCTGCTTCCTTCCCTGCTCAGCTCACAGGCTTGAAGAGCTTTAACTCTTTGTTCCTGATATCATCCTGCTCTTACTTACTTACTTACAAGAGACCACCTGCCCCGCTGGCCGGATTAAGCTGAAAAGTGGTATGTGGAATGATGAGGAGTCCACATAGACACTCAAGCATGGACTTGATAACAGGAACAAGGCCTGAGGCCACCCTGAGGGTCAGGTATCCATGAAGATCCTAGCGCCACCCATAGGACACAGACCCCAGCTGCTGAGCCCGGGTGCCTCAGACCCAGGCCCCCTACCACCGTCACTGCCCAAGCAAGAATGCTTGGCTGCTCCCCTTCAACAGGACTCCCACTTCCTCAGATGCAGAGTCCCACAGGCACATCCGAATACAGGCCCAGGCCTTGTTTCTGCATCCTGGCCCGAGGGCTGCTGGGAATGTGTTTTTCTGGCTTCTACCATGGGGAGTTGGAACAGAAAAATGGCAAATAACCATCACATTTCCTTTGAGGGGAGAACCTCCTTTTTCAAAGGAGAAGAAAGAGAAAAAGAAGCAGAAGATTGAAGATAATTTAAACATACTCTCAGCAAGAACATACTTGATCAGGCAAAACCCCCTACCTGAAGGACAAAAATTCTCAAATTGCATGAATAAGCTCTGTGTAGAGTTTATGTGTTGCTTGCAAAAGACAGACAAAAAATAAAATCATGCAGACAGGTTACAAATAAAAAGATGTGTGAAGATCAGTCAGGGAAATATGCAAAAAGGAAATGAGAGCCCAGTGAATACCGGACCAAGTAGAATTCAAGACAAAATGAATTCAATGTGACAATGAGGAACACTTATAGCAATTTAAGGGATGATTCATAATAAAAAGCAAAGAGTCATGAAGTCCTCAAGAGACAGAGAGTGTATCCTCAAAATCTGCAAGGCAGAGGAGATGGAAATAAAAAGAAAATTTGACTGAAAACAACAGAAATGGAGTTGGACACGAAGTTCAGTTTTAAACAGACCGTGCACACTGAAGCCAGGACACAGGAGGTAGGAACAACATCATGACAAATTTATGACAAATTTCTGTGGACTCACAAGGAGGTGATCTGTTACTATGTATGCACAGAGTTACTACCAAAAACGGGACCTTAACTAAAGACAGGGAGAAGTTACAGATTAATAACAGCTTCAATAAAATACCTCCTTCCAAAGATTTTTAAAAATTCTCATAAATAACTTTTGACTGAAGAGTAAACACAAGTGCACATCCTAAAAGCGTCTGTCCTTTTCATTAGGTCTATAGGATGTGCACCTAGGGTACCTGGTCAAATCTGTATTTAAGTAAATCTTTTTCTTTAAAAGTTTTCACTATTAAAAGGGGAAACTTTAAGGCTACATGAACTAAACATTTACTCAAAACAGTTATAAACTTTAGGGGCGCCTGGGTGGCTTAGTGGTTAAGCGTCTGCCCTCGGCTCAGGTCATGATCACAGAGTCCCGGGATCGAGCCCCACATTGGGCTCCCTGCCTGGCAGGAAGCCTGCTTCTCCCTCTCTCACTCCCCCTGCTTGTGTTCCCTCTCTAGCTGTGTTTCTCTCTGTCAAATAAATAAATAAAATCTTAAAAGTAAAACAGTTATAAACTTTAAAAATTGGAAAAGTACAGTCCCAAGGAGGCTGAAGGAATACAGTAGTGAAGACCAGAGCAGAAGTTAATGGGTGAAAAGGAAGAAATCAGTAGAATAGCTAAACTAATCCCAAAGCTGGTTTTTAAAACAGCTAGAAATAACACTTTAAAAATAATTTTAAAAATACTCTATATAAGGAAAGCTACCAAATTAAAAATGTCAGGGAAAAAAAAGATGGTTTTCCAAAAAAAATTTTTTTTAAATCATCAAAATCAATTTGAGAAAAGATGTAAAATGTTTGTCATCAAAAGTTACCTCCAAAAAAGACCACAAAGCTGAAATCCAGGTCTTGGCTTCTAGTATTATTCTTCTATAAAAGGAATCAAGGCTCCTTAGAGAAATGACAAATTCAAGGACTGGGCCTGGAGCTTCTTATAGGGCTAGAAAGTAAGGAAATGCTGAAGAAACAACAACAACAACAAAAAAGGAAGACAACTCACAATGTCAAGGGATATAGGAGCCACTAAAATCACTCCCAATGACCCCAAACTGGGACAGTTTGAGCAATGAAATAAATAAGGTGTTATTGGATCATAACCCAAAATGAAAGGTCAATATCTATGAGCCCATACAGATATAAATTAATACTTGAATAACTAAATAGAAGGGAGAAAAGAGACAGATCTCCCATGCAGAATTCCAAATAAATTACATAGATACTCTGCCCTTGAGAAGGTGGAGTAGGTGGAGTATGGCTCCCCACCACTGCACAGGGTGAGAGTGACTTTCTTCCCAAGACTAAAGTAATGGAAGGAGGAGTAACTTTATGGTGGAGAAATTGGGCAAGCATGGCCTCAACCAGATGACCAATGCCAGAGTCAGTAGTGATGTCCTGTCGATAATTCTTGATAAGATGTGATGAGAAATGCATTTCAACTTTTTGGTCCTTCTCTCCCAAACCCATGATCTTTGTCAAATCATGAAGAAAAATTCTGGCAAATCCTGAAAGGACATTCAACAAAATACATGACCAATACTCCTCAAAACTATCAAGATCATCAAAAGCAAGGAAACTCTGAGTGTGTTACATAGCCCAGAGGGACCTCAGGAGACATGATGCTTGGAGGTAATGTGGTGTCTTGGGTGTGGCCCTGGGACAGAGAAAGGACAGGTAAAAACAGAAGAAATTGAACCAAGAATGGAACTTTGTTAATAGTAATGTAAAATATTGGTTCATTTATTGTAACAAGTTTACTATTTCCATGTAGGAATTTAACAGTAAAGGGAAGGCAGGCATGAGATGTATAGGGACATTGTATTAGCCTTTGACTTTTTTCTATAAATCTGAAACTGTCCTACAAATATATTTTAAAAAAATATTCAGGTAATTTGTTATCACTTCAAGGAAACGGTCACAATGACAATGATAGAGAACACAGGAAAACATGCAAAGCTTTTATTCACTTTAAGTAGCTAAAATAATCTCATACCAAATTTGACAGAGATTGCATGCATATAGACAGATATGAAATCCTAAAATATTGGCAAATCGAATTAAACATGTGTTAAAAGAATATTCTAATGAAATATGGAGTTTAATATTGAACTACACTACTATGATACTAAATCTATCATTTCAAAAAATCAAATAAGTAAACAAATATTTCAATAGACACTTTAGATGGCTCTTGATATAATTCAATATTTAATACATATTCACAGTTTTAACCAAGCAAATTTAAAAAATAATAGTTGGTTAACATGATAAAAAATGGCTCTTAAATTAATGGGCAAAATCTTAACTAGAACTCAAGTATCATTCCCAGTGAAGTCAGAAATAAGACCACCATGCCTCATAGATTCACTAGTGTTTATCAGGTTTCTGGATGGTGAGGATAAACTGTTATAAGGGGAGCGTTAGGAAGAAAAAGAACTCCAGTGGAAAAGAGGAAAAGCATCATATTTTTAAAAGACATGAAAAGGAAAAAGACATCACTGTCCTTCTAGGGAAAAAGATGAAAGGACTTATTTTGAAAAATGCATTAGAATCAACAGAGAGCACAGGAAGTTTTTCAGGGTCAGCATCAATATGAAATGCTACAACTTTACTCTGTATTGCCCATAACTGGTTAGAAAATATATTAGAAAAAAAAATCAACAGAAAATACAAAATACCTAAACAAGTGATCCCAGATTGACACTATAAAAATGGCCTGGGGCCAAAGAGAGACAGAAGAATCCAGCCAACCACAGAAGTTAGAGACAGTACTTGGGAAGGTCTTAAGGGAGAAACCACAGCAAGAAGGGACTAGGAACCGCTGTATGTTGCAGGAGTATCATAGAGGGTGGTGAGCGAGGACCCTACTGGATGTAGCTGTTGACACTGCCCAAGGACTCGGGTCACTGCAACATCTATGATGTGCATGTACGCACCCTTGAGAAAAAAAGAAACACAAGACTTTTGAGGATTTCATCCATCCAAAGCCAGGTGTAAGTCTCAGACATTCTTTTTTTTTTTTTTTTTTTTTTAAGATTTTACTTATTTATTAGAGAGAGAGAGTAGATGAAACAGAGCAGGGGCAGAAGGAGAGGGAGAAGCGGACTCCCTGCTGAGCAGGGAGCCCGATGCCGGACTCGATCCCGGACCCTGGGATCATGACCTGAACCAAAGGCAGAGGCTTAACCAACTGAGCCACCCAGGTGTCCCCAGACTCTGACATTCTAACAGTTTGACCACTTCGATATGACCCTTCAACTCTTCCAAAAGTGTGAAATCCATGCCCTGGGAAAATGCCGTGTATAAGTCTGATGGCTCACTTAAGACCAGGAAAGACTAGGCAGTCGGGAAAGGTTGCTGCAAGAAAAAAACAATTGTCCACCATTTTTCTGATGCATTCAATGCTCCATTAGCCGTGCTCTCCCTGTTGATGTGGACATCAGCCAAGGACTTTAAGGAATCAATTTCTTTTTCTGAAATCCGACTTGCTCCAAAAACCAGCAGTCAAGACTTCACCAAAATAAAGGCATAGACAGCGTTCTACTTCAATACAAGTGGTGCTCGTTCAGTTTCAAACTAAAAAAAATTGAGAAATAGTTACTGGACTCCTGATATGCTTATAAAAAGAAGTCTAGACCACAAGCATGACTTCAGATCAAAGCATAGCCTTTGCAATCACTAACTTTGGGAATTACTTCTTATATTTTTGGTAGTTTTAATGATAACTGGTATACAGAGAATCACATGCAAGGAATGTGTGCAAATTGATGAGCACAGACAGAGACTATCCCTTTGTTTAAGGTTTGAGTGATTTATATGGTAAAAATGATAGCTGATTGAAAAACATAACAAATGAGTAATGTTGTAAAGAACGTAAAGACACTTGAGATTCACATCCCCTGAATGAATCACTTAAGTGCCCAATCCCTCTTTATCTCACATTAACGTTAGAATATATGTGAAAATAGTTCATAAGGATAAATTGCTACATAATTAGGAAATTAACTATCACCAAACTGCCTACTCATTCTACAGCAAAATAGTGAAGATAGGGATCTCTAGAAGAAAAGTTATTTGAACTACTTTTAGAAGCAGGGAAAAGGCATACATATAAAACAATCTGAATATGCAGTGTCTAATTACCCACAAAGTAGCCAACGTTTCTGAGAACTGAATTGTTTTCCTCACTCACGGCTGTAGCATTTTATGATGTAAATATTTTACCAAAATCTAACTTTATTGTGAAAGAAGCTGACTTCTTCCAAAGTTGTAAAATGTAGTCATTTTCACCCCCAGAGATAGAAGTCAAGATAATTCAAATTAAAGCAGGTGAAAGGTACATGGTACACCTTACTCATACAAACTTCTGCTACCCCATCAAAAAGAACAGACAGCGTGTGGAGGGGGGAGAGGCTGCGACGACAGTAGGGCACAGCCCAGGTGGCTGGGGGGTGCTTGCCACATCCAACACTGCCTCCCACCGACTGGTCTCGCCTCACCTCCCTTCAATAAAAACACCACTGGGAGGGTGCCTGGGTGGCTCAGTTGGTTTGGCGCCTGCTTTCGGCTCAGGTCATGATCCTGGAGACCCAGGATCGAGCCCCATATCGGGTTCCCCGCTCGGCGGGAAGCCTGCTTCTCCCTCTCTCAGTCCCTCTGCTTGTGTTCCCTCTCTGGCTGTGTTTCTGTCAAATAAATAAATAAAATTTAAAAAAAAGAAAAAAGAAAAACACCACTGGGGGCGCTTAGGGGGCTCAATCGTTAAGCGTCTGCCTTTGGCTCAGGTCATGATCCTGGAATCCGGGGACTGAGCCCCGCATCGGGCTCCCTGCTCGGCGGGAAGCCTGCTTCTCCCTCTCTCACTCCCCCTGTTCGTGTTCCCTCTCTCGCTGTGTTTCTCTCTGTCAAATAAATAAATCTTAAAAAGAAAAAAATACCACTGGGGCCCGCAGGCTTTCCAAGGATTCAAAAAAATGATGTGGAAAGTTCTAGTGTCACACTGAGAACTTAATGGTTTTCAACAAAATTGAAGTAGCTGCTTGAAGGAAAAGTTGATGGTGACAGGAGAGTCTGACGGGCTCGAGCTAAGGGAGCCTTCGCAGGAGAGGGAAGGACGGGGCGGCTGCAAACAGGGCAGCAAGGGAACCATTGCAGGGAACTGGGAAGAGAAATGTCTGTGGCAACCTGGGTGTGGGGGGGAAAGAACCTGGAACCCCAGATGACTCGGTGATTTTGAACACAGAGGTGTCTTGGAGCAAAGTCCCCAGCTGCCATGGGCCACCGTCGTCTGTTTTTTTCTCCCTGTGTGGCCTTCTGACACCGTGTCTCCCCATCTTCCTTTGCACCAGCGTCTGCATTCGAACCCAGATGTGGTCACCAGAGCTCACCTGCTGGTTTTGCTCCCCTCATCGGGGTCTCCTTCGCCTCTGAGGACCCCCTCGAGGGGCGTCTGAGGACCAGGTCGGGCTTGCAGCCCCAGAGTTTTGGGTCCTAGGACTTAGGTCAGCTGTGGTCACACAAGCGAGAGGGCGGGCTTGGTCTGTGTGCTCTGATCCAGCACGTGAAGCATCGATCAGACAGTTCCTCACAATCTTGCTTAGTCTCCCGCTTGAGGTATACACACTATTTTTATTGTTTTAATGATATTTTGTGTCCCGGTCTAAGGAAAACTCTGCAAAAAGTCTATATTAAGCATAAAACTGGTAGAGGAAAGAAGCAAAACCTCTCCACTTGGGTCCGTGTCGGCATAAATGTCCAAAATACTTACTGTGACCGACCAGTGGCTTGGAAAGTCACAATGGAGCCTCCTGGCTTCCTGCACTCGTTCCTCAAAACCGGGCATCCAATTTCTGTTTTCAAAATACGACATAAGACACGAAATATAAGATAAGACATGAAATATAAGACATGAACTAAACTCATTGGTAGGAACTAATGGCAGGCCAAGTGGCTGCCCAGCCCTGGATAAACGAATAGCCCTCCTTGCTCTGGGTTCAGAGCACCGGCAGGGGGACACTGATGACCTTCTGCAGAGCCACTGCGCGTCCATCCCCCGTCTCTGGCCACAGCTGACCCTGGCGTGTCCAGCCCTCCTGGGGTCAGTTCCAGGGGCTCCTCCGCAGCTGCCCAAGGGCAGAGTCCCTGCCTGCCTGCCATGAGCCGAGGGCCCGGCACCAGGATTGGGGGCGGTGCTCATGACGCTGTGGAAAGAAAGACAGCCACCTTCCACCCTGCCTGTATAGGCTACAAGGAGGTGACCAGCAAGGCTCCCAAAATAAAACAATAGTAGCACACACATGCACACATGCACACACACGCACACACGCAAATGCACACGCACGCACATGCACACACGCACACATACGCACGCACATGCACACGCACACATGCGCAGGCACATGCACACACATGCACGCACACGTGCGCACACACGCACACATGCACCCACGCGCATGCATACTCCGGAGCCTGACTTAGGCCAGTCCAGCTGCGATCATAGGAATCAGAAACTTAGTAAGTCTGCAGCAGCTGCCCTTGAGTTTGCTGCCAAGAACAGGGGGCTAGTGCCGTCCACAGGGAAGGAAATTCCCCTCCAGGCCCACCTGCGGAGCCACGGCCAGATGCCGGTCAGCTCAGCCCCAGCAAAGGCTCTCAGTCAGCCTCGCATCCCAGCAAAGAGCAGGGCCTCCCAACGGGGCCGAGCCCTGGCGGCCACCTTCGCCTGCAGCCAAGGCCGACAGGGCTGGGCCCAGGGTCAGGAAGAGAGCCCGCTGGGCCGCAATCCCTGGGGCCAGCACTCCGCCCACACCAGCAGTCAGCGGGACCCTGCCCCCCTGCTCCCAGGGCTGCCTTCTCCCTCCCAATGAGGTGAAGCTTGCGAACACCAAGCCCGCTGGGCCAGCTCGTGCATAAGCTGCGGGAGCACTAGAAAGGGGAGGGGCTCAAGCAGAGTCAGAGTGCAGACACACACTCACCCGCACACTTGTGCACGTGCACGCACATCCCCCCACGTGCACACTCACACTCAGATGTGTGTATTTGTGGAACACCCCACACGCCCACACAAACCCACACGGCGCTCACACATCCACATGCTCTCACACACTAGTGTGCGCATACTCTCTCCGTCTCTCTCACACAAACACACACACACACACACACACACACACACAGGAGAAGACTGAAGCCGGGAAGTTCCTAGCAATTGACTGAGTAAGGATGAGCCCGTGGAATCGGGATGACAGCCCAGGTTTCCCGCCTCCCAGGGCAGGCTTCGGGACAGACTGCAGAAGCATCACGGATGAGGAACCACTGACCTCTTCTACCCTGAATGCACACACCGAATGCCTTCCATGCCCCAGTCCTTCTGGAAGAGTCCCTTGCCCCGTGTCCCATATCTTCCGGCAGAAGACACATCCCTGAAGCATCGTGTAAACCAGGACACGCAGCAAACCGACTGTTTTTCCAACCAAAGCGACAGACTCGGCTGGCAGATGCCTTTTGCCTTTCCCCTTCTCTCTGCCTGGAGTATGGCGGTAACATCTGAGATCAGAAAAAGGGAGCTGCACACTGTGGTTGGAGGGGCAGAAACACAGAAGGAGTGGGGGCCCCTGATGCCATGACATCTGGCGCTAGCCCTGGCCCGCTCAGGATTCTTGTTACACGAAGGAAAAATAAGCCCTGATTTGGTTACGCTGTTGTACTCGGCTGTCTACTTCCTGCAGCCAAAGCTTCCCCTGATAGATACCTCGTAGGTTTACGTGGTGACCTAGAGGGTATTCCCTGGTTCCACCCGTACTCATGCTACCTGGGCCAGACCAAGCAGAGAACAAATTTCAAATCCAGAGTAAGTGTCCCTCCAATTAGGAGAGAGAATTGCCCCATCAAGATGGAAAGGGTCCAGCGAAATCCACCCTGCTACCAAATAAGTAATGCCTCCTGGAGGCATAGTGCCAGCTTGGGGATGCGGAGAATGCAGAGAAGCTTACAGGAGCCAAGAAAACCCTAGAGAAACAGACAGACAAGGTCTAAGGGCCTCGGGAGATTTCCAGAAGCTGAAACCATGCTCTAAGCCCAATCAAGGCGTGAACACGGCAGGAGGACTGCTCCCGTTCTGGCAGCACTGTGCTCAAAGCTTCCATCCCGTGCACACTCCTGGCTGCATTCTGCCCATTACACACGTCGCTAGCATATTCTCACACCCGTAGCCCAGAAAATTACTTCTTGAAGAACTTGTTGGAGTCTGCTCCAAACTCCAGCCAGAAGAGGGAGATGTGCCTGAGTCATTATCACACACTGACTCAGCCCCAGGGCCTCGGATCTCCTGAGCACCTACATCCGAAATTACAAGTTTCCTCTTGGGAGAATCTCATTAGCACTGCTGTCTGGCTCTAATAAATCAGCCATGGCTTCTGGCCAAGATCATATATCACAGACCAAGAGCGGACATTGTGGCCGGAAAGGGGGTGTGGGGTGGCAGTGGGCTCAGAGCCCACACCGGTGGGGGCTGGGAACGAACACACAGAAAGTTAGAAAGTGCCACCCTCAGCCACCTTCTTACAACTAACCGCTGCTGTTTCTGCAGACTATTTCCCATTTCTTCCCTGGGTCACCCAATGGTGGCCATGACCGCAGTTCCAAAAGCCCCAGTGAGAAGTCTCGTATTTGAGAAGGTTATTTTGAGGACTTACACTGGCAGTGTCCCTCATCCCCACCTCTGCCACACTCAGGGTAAGCTCTGCTATGACTGTCCCCTCTTATATCACTCCAGAGCATAGTGGCAATGTTTTCTTCACGAAGCAGACATCTGCTTTTTACTGTTTGGGCCCATGAAGGGAGGGAGTGGAATAAGCAACAGGGGAGAAGAGACCCGTCCTTGGCCCTGGGACAGATAAGTTCTCAGGCATCTACACTGTGACATGCACCCCAAAGCACTCACAGGGAGCCACACATAACCACGTCTCAGACACGAAGCTTCCTGGGGAGGTATTGGCTAACCTGAGCTTGAGGGAGCAGGGAGAGTTGTCCAGCAGAAGGACGTGTGAGTTGTACGCTGGGTGGTGAAGGTGTATTGGTCACCTATTGTTGCATAACAAATTTCCCCAAACATAGAAACCTAAAGTCACAAGCATTTATTGTCTCCCAGTTTTCATGGGTCAGGAGTCCAGGTGGAGTCCAGTGAGTCCTGTCAGTTGGGGTCTCAAAGGCTGCAACCAAGGAGTCGAGGGTCAGCCCCACACATGACTGTTGGCCTGATCCATTTCCTCGTGGTCACTGATCAGAGGCTGCCCTCAGGCCCTCATCCCCCAGACCTCTGCAGTGGGCAGCTCACAACATGGCAGCTGGCTTCATCAAAGCAAGTACCGAGAGCCTGAGAGAGCAAGATGAAAGTCATGGTCTCCTGGGAATCTGGCCTTCCAGTGGCAGGTCAGTCCCCGAGGAAGTAGGAGTGGCTTATGTGCAGCTACACTGCCAGCCCTGATGTTGAAAGAGCAGGATGAGTCCCCCCACCCTGGACAATGGCCCAGACAGACAGCGAATCTAGCGCTAAGGACTGCATTTATGAAGAACATGGTAAGCATGTGTTTCTTATCCATCAAACTCGAAACTGTCATATTGCATTGGAGCACTAGGACTGAGAGGCAGGAGACATTTCCCAGCGTCCACGACTCAGAATCATGAGCCTTAGGTGATGTTCATGGAAATCCTGAATTAACATAGTATAAATAAAAGTGGCACTTAATTCTTACCAAACTGATAAAAAAAAAATGCAGCTCTGGCTTTATACAATTCAAAACCAGTAGGTAGGCAATCAGTAGGTAGATAATATCTGGTGCTACAAAGATGAAGGCCCAGACAGGGTTTGTTCTTGAAAAGGGTGGGTTTCCGAATGAATGTTTTGTCTCCTAACACCAGATTCACAAATACTTAACAGTGGGTGTTTACGTTAAGCGCCATTAACTATAGTTCAATCAAATTATGATGGAAGCTAAAGGTTCGAATATTGAGAAGAATATTCTTTTTTTGAATATTGAGAAGAATATATGAAGAGAAAAAAGCGATTTCAACTTTATTGTTGAAGAACCAGCCAACAGTTTCCAGGCCGCCTTCCCGGTAGCCTGCTTCATTCACTGCCAAAACACTATCAGAAGTGGTAGCTGAGCTAGAGATAGGAAGGCTAGGAATCAAAGTTTTTTTCTTTTATTTTTTTTAAAGGTTTTATTTATTTATTTGACAGAGAGAAACACAGCCAGAGAGGGAACACAAGCAGGGGGAGTGAGAGAGGGAGAAGCAGGCTTCCCGCCGAGCAGGGAGCCCGATGTGGGACTCGATCCCGGGTCTCTGGGATCATGACCTGAGCCACAGGCAGTCGCTCAACCAACTGAGCCACCCAGGCGCCCCAAAGTTTTTTCTGTTTATGGGGTTTAAGAAGACACAGCGAAGATACTGATTTAAATTGTGTTTATAAACTTGTGAATTAAAAATTATGATTACTGGCTTGTTTTGCAAGCCGATCGGAATAAGAAATTGTTGGTGTACAAAGAAATCGGCCTCCTACCTTGTTCATTTGTTCGTTCCCATAAAAAATAAGAGAAGTTCAATCCAGAAGACATAAAACAAAGATAAATAAATTAGACTGCAGAGAGCAAAAAAATTAATTCTAAGACATAAAAAAGCCAAAGGTATAAAACAAATGGAGAACTAGAAAAAAATGTTTGCAATTCATTTCCCAGACAAGAATTTATCTTCTTAACACATAATGAGCTCTAATAAATCTTTAAGAAAACGGCCCATGATGCAATAGAAAAAAAGGGCACAGTTTGCAGAAGGAGAAGTAACAATAGCTCCGAGATGTATGAAAAGATTCTTGAATTGGTCCTTCCACTTCTCTCCTGAAACCTGAGATCTTCCTGACTCTTCTCTCTCTCCTCTCACACCTCGCAAGTTAATACATCCTGCTGGCTCCGTCTTCTGAAAAGTTCATAACCCCACTGGCTGTTCACGACTGTTCCCTCTTGCTTGGATTGTCCCCATGCTCACTTGAGCTCCCACTTCCTGCCCTGGGTCTTCCCCACTCTCTCCACAGAGCTTCCAGGGGAGCCCCTAGGACATAACCCTAATCGGCTTCCCTCTCAGAGTCAAAGCCAAAGCCCAGTGGCTCCAAGGCCCTTGTCTCTGGTCCCCATGGCCTCTCTGGCTTCCTTTCCTATCACATTCCCTCCTCACCCCGCCTCCTCCAACAGTCCTGGCCTCCTTGTTTCCCCTCAAGCATGATGTGTAAGATTTTATTTCCCAAGGATGACAGCAACAGTGTAGCCCAGGATGGGTAACTTTGTGTGTCACCTTGACTAGGCTATGGTACCCAAATATCAGTGATATACTGTCTACATGTCGTTATGAAGGTATTTTTTAGATGAGATTAACATTTAAATGGATTCAGTGGACTTTGAATAAAGCAGATTATCCTGTATTAGTAGGTGGGCCTCATCTAATCAGTCAAAGGCCTTCAAAGAAAAAAGACTGAGATTCTCCAAAGGAAGAAGGAATTCTGCTTCCGGACTGCCTTTAGACTCAAGATAAAACAGCAGCTCTTTCCTGCATCTCTAGTTTGCCAGTCTATCCTGCAGATTTCAGACTTCCCAATCTCAAAATTGGGTGATCTAGTTCCTTAAAGTAAATTTGTCTTTCCCTCTTTCTCTCACTATATATAGGTTGAAGATTGATGATAGATAGATAGATGATAGAGAGAGAGAGATACTACCGACCTATCTATTCACACATCCTGTTGGTTCTGTTTCTCAGAACCCTAAAGCACCACCCATCCCTCCCATGAAGAAGTGGCACCCATGTCCCTCCCCTGAGTGTGTCCCTACTTTCACGGACAGAGTCTGGGTTCTGAGATTAGGTCTTAAAAAGCCTGCAGCTTCCACCTGGTGCTCTAGAAACATTTGCTGTTAGGATGCTCTCCCTGACAAACTGCCCGGAGGCTGAAAGAAGCCCAGGTGTCCTGAGCGGCCGCATGCAGGTGCTGTTCCGGCATCCCCGCGGGCCCAACTGCCAGGTCACCGCAGCCCCCGTGGCAGCTCGTGAGCAGAGGGGCCCCTGGGTGATCTCCTCACCTGACCTCAAGTCTGCCCGGCTCTTCAAATCTTCCAAACCCCAAGCCCCAACAGGAGCATTCCCGCTGCGCCTGTCTGAATTCCTGGCTCCCGGGACCCACAAGCGTATCAGAGTGAATGCCCTTCCCTGCACTTTGTGTGCGGTTACACGGCAACTGATGAGCCACACAAATGCCGACCATGCCCGCAAGCCCTTAGGGACAGGGCACCACCGCCTAGGCGCTTGCCTGGCTCTCTCCTTCGCCCCCAGCAGCTCTCTGCGTGGATCCAACTACTCAGGAGTCCGCCTTCACCCCCACTTTAAAACCACAGCCTTTCAGCCGCCTGGGTGGCTCAGGGGGTTAAAGCCTCTGCCTTCAGCTCAGGTCATGATCTCCGGGTCCTGGGATCGAGGCCCGCATCGGGTTCTCTGCTGAGCAGGGAACCTGCTTCCTCCCCTCTCTCTCTGCCTGCCTCTCTGCCCACTTGTGATCTCTGTCTTTGTCAAATAAATAAACAAAAACCTTAAAACAAACAAACGAACAAAACCTTAAAACAAACAAACAAAAACAAAAAAACCCCAGCCTTTCAGCCCACTTGGTGTAGCTCCCGCCCCTGCTTCTGTGTCTCCAGAGAACTTAACCACCACCTTGCAGCCATGTCGTTCCCTTGCTTACTTTTCCTCTGCCTGCCTCCCTCTGCCTAAAACTTCCCCCCGGTGAGAACTGGGGCTGCGGGCTTTGCTCGGTGCAGTGCTGCCCACACGCAGGAGGTGTTCGACGAATATGACCCGATGGGTAAACACATGAACGAATGAGCAATCCTCACCCAAAGAGAGCTGCCAGTTAAAATTTCAGTGACATGATTTTTTTTTTTTCTCTGTCAAGCTAATACAGATCCAAGCATTGGTAAAGCACAGAGCTGGGGAGCACGTGCAGAAACAGGCACCGGCATTTCTTGGCGGGAGTAAAACTGGTGCAAATCCTTCAGGGACTGAGAGGCAGCGTGATCTAAAACTTAAGGTGCACATCAACTTCAACCCAGCAAGGCCATTCTCGGGAATATATCCTACAGAAATGGTCATGCCTGACATGGGAGTCTCTCTACAAACATATTCACAGCAGCTCTCTTCTGTTCACAAAAGATCCAAACTCAGATGTTCATCAGAATGTCTGTTAAATAAATGCAGGGATATTCTTGCTGAGAGCCCCAGACAGGTGTGAAAGGTAATGTGCCAGTTCTATACTTGGGCAGAACTTGAAAAAGCCCCAAGATGTATCGTCTGGGAATACAGCAAAGTCTAAATACAGTGTTGTATGCCATCGATCTAGTTTTGAGACAGAATATGTCCAGAAGGATGGAAGAGAATTCAATGACTTATTGTTTTACTACCTGCACTCCTTAACCACTGAAAGACGACATGCATCTATTCTTTAAAACAAAGACAATAAGCTTGCAATCATTTCCCTTCAATCTCTTCTATAAAGAACAATCATGTGATGGGGCGCCTGGGTGGCTCAGTGGGTTAAGCCTCTGTCTTCAGCTCAGGTCATGCTCTCAGGGTCCTGGGATTGAGCCTCGCATTGGGCTCTCTGCTCAGCAGGGAATCTGCTTCCCACTCTCTCTCTGCCTGCCTCTCTGCCTACCTGTGATCTCTCTCTCTCTGTGTCAAATAAATAAATAAAATCTTAAAAAATTTAAAAAAGTAAAAATAAAATAAAATAAAGAGCAGTCACGTGAGGTCTTGCTTCTCTTCTGCTTGTCTCGAGGCTGGACAGGTGACATGTACGGCACACAGCGCCCCGTGGGCCACTGGGAGGCAGGGAGATCTCGGGCTGCTTCTCCAGACAGAGGCACGTGGGGAGATATCTGCAAATGTGCACAGCCATGCCAACCAAGCCAAGGACTTAGTCACCCATTAAATAAGCAATAAATGCTTCGGTGAAATTTGTAGCAACAGATGTAGCTTACAGGATGGCAGGAAACTTCCTCAATATAAAAAACTTATGGGATAAACTGCTGCTTATGTTTACACATCATGATAGCATGTGGGTCATTACACCTGTAGAGGGTTACTTTAAATAAATAGAAACCAGGCAGGGAGAAGCATGAACCACAATGTATTTTCATTTACAGCCCCTTTGGGGCTTTTCTTCATCAACATTATTAAGCTGGAGAAAGAAGAAACATTTAAGATGTATTGCATTTAAGACTTTTTAAATCGGTGAAGTTGAGTAACTAAGAGCACAGATTAGCTTTAAAATGTAAACATGATACATTAATTAGTAACAAATTATAGTATGACTTTATCTTTCTCTGAAAGCTTCAGGGTTCAGGAAGTGAGCACCATTCATGCAATTATTTTTAACCAACATCTAAATGTTTACATGGAAGAACTTCAAAGAGAATCGTCCCCAAGCACAGAGTTCCCCTTGCATTGAGCAGGCACGGAGTGTGCGCCCACTAAGAGCTGCGGTGCCACAATCGCCCTCGTCTCACGCAGGCATCCCTGGCGCACTGGGAACCTCCACAAGCAGAGAAAGGAACGACAGGGGAGGCGAGGCTTCGTGGAGGGGGCGGTACGTGACCGGCACCGTGTTGCACTCAGGGGATCAGAGGGGACGCGCCCTTCCAGCAGGATGGGAAGCAAATCGAAAGTCATATTCTGCTTGCAGAGGGTTGAACTGTGGCCTCTCCAAAAGGTAAGTCAAATCCTAAACCCTGGTAGCTGTGAACGTGACCTGATTTGGAAATTGAGTCTTTGCCGATGTTATTAAATTTAGGACAACCTTTGGGATGATCGTCTCCTGGATTGAGTGTGAGTTCTTGTAAGGGGAAGGAGAGGGAGGCAGGGATGCGGGAATCCAGCCACCCGGAGCCTGGGGGAGACTCTGGGGCAGGACCTCTCTCCCACACTCCAGAAGGAGCCAACGTTGCCCACACCTTGATTTTGAACTTTTGGCCTCCGGAAGTGTAAGGACATGAGTTTATGTTGTTCGAAACCCCCAAGTTCACGACTGCAATGGCAGCCACAGGTGCCTCCTGCATGACCCTCTCTGCTGACCTCTGTGTGCTCGCTCCCAGCCAACGGCCTGCCCTTAGAAAGTGCTCAGGACATCCTGGCCAACAAAGGACTGTGATGGTTGAGGGGCTCGTGGGACACGTCTGCAGAGGCTGACCAAGGCAGCCTGGGAGGGACCCCAGTGACATTCTTGGAGTCTGTAGTGCAACCCTTGGAGAAGAAGGAAGGGGTTTGAGCAGCAAGATGCTTCCTCAAGCAGGTGGCCATCAGGCAGTGACTTGGGAAAGCGGGAAATGTGGGCTCGAGGAGGGTGCCTGGGACAGCAGCGAGGAGCCTTGCCTGGGGCAGTGGCAGCCCCTACAAACGGAACCTATTCCCTAAACAGGGGCTGGAGGGCAGAGGGAGGGGGGAGGATGTGTCCAGAGGGGATCGCGGGCTCTGGAAGGACAGACCAAGTTTAGCAAAACAAGGGAAGGAGATTATTGCCCTTAAGGAGCTGTTAGACCACGTTGCCTGGGAAACAGAACCAAGGCCACCCCGAAGAGGACTGACTTTAGGGAATCAGAACCCAGGGTGATCAGAGTGCAGGAAAGGGAGGAAAGACCAGGGAAAGGGGGAAGCCCCCTTACAATGGCACAGCACGGGGCTGGCCTCACACTCTGCAGAGGCACGGCCATCCAGGACCTCGAGGGACAGAGCATCAGGCCTCAGGACAGTCCCCAGGGGCCCGACAGGAAAGGAGGTTGTCTGTAGGTTCCTGCCTCTCTCCGCCCTCTCATGGGTCAGGTGCACCCTGGGGAGGTGTCTGTCCAGCTTCCGGGCTGTGCCACCTGCTGCCCTCCTGCCCAGGGGAGGCCACGGAAGGGCAGGGCCAGCAGAAGGCCTGTGGTCGTCGGTGGTGGCCGTGGGGGGTGACCATAGCCAGTGAGTTGTGGGGCTGCTCCAGGAGCAAGTATCTAGGCCCAGGACACAGGGAGGCCAAGCCGAAATGGGGACAGGCAAAGCAGAGACCGATGCATGGTAACACGGGGCCGGGATGCATACATTTCAAAATCTCTGCACATCCATGGGCAACCTGCTTATGAATTTGTTTGGTGAATAGATTCCTAACACAAACACATGCAGTCATTGGAGAAGAAAGCCAGCAGTGCCTCGAGTGTGCCGACAGGACACTGACGGGCACGGATTTTTATTTATTTAGTGAAACACTGATCGTGGGCCTGACTCTCTCCTATGAGGGTTACAAATACCGGCTCATTTAACAACACTCAGAAGAACATTCTGGGGTGGAAACCATGGTTATGCCCATTTCGCGGAGAAGACGAGGCACCTGGAGTGACATGCCCACAGGGCTCCAGCCTGACGCGAAGCCCCTCGCCGCACCCCCTGTGTGCCCTCTGCTGATGGTGACCTCTGGGCTTGTGGGGTGTATTTATCAGGGGCTTTCCCTTTCCAGGGAAGCACCCACTGCAGGGTGAGCCCTCACGTCCCTCCGGACACACAGGCTGTCTGTGCACCTCTCCTGCTTCTTCACCGGGAGCTCGATCAGGAGCAAGACGGCCACTTTTGTCTCAGAGCTTGCAGACCGAGGTTAATTAAGCAAGTAGTGGGTTTTCTTGCATCATTTGCGAATTTGAGTTCCCGAACAGTCCTCAGGCTGAGCTTGAACAAGCATCAGAGATGCTCCCCGGGAATAGCCCAGAGCAATCTGAGCTACAAGCATCACAGTGGAGATGTGGACTGCGGTCAGACTGCCTGGGTCCCTACTGGCTCTACAGGTCACTACTCTGTCCACAGGACAGGCACATAACTCTTCTGTGCCTCAGTTGTCCCATCTGCAAAATGGAGAGATAGGCATACATATCTCTTGGAATTGCCAAGCATCAGGTGAGTTACAACCTAAAAAAGTGTCAGAAGAGGGTTCAGTACATGGCTGACGCATATGTAAACATTTGATGAGTTGATAACATGATTATTGTGGGGTCTGTCTCCAGGCAGACAGCCGTGGGCGAGCTCTGAGAACCTGCTGGTGTGCCGCCCTCTGAAATCCCGCGCCGCGCCTCATCCCCGTGCCTGTGGGCCACCCCAGCAAGACCCGGGATTCTGCCTTCTCAGATGTCTGTCTAGACAGCCAGCTTGGGTTTGAGGACAGGCAGAGGAGAAAGCCCGGGAAGGGGAGGGTGCTCGTCCCCCCCCCCCCCCCGCCCAGATCCAGCCTCCAGCACCTCTGCTCCCAGGATGGCGACTGGGACGCTCTGTCTCCTGCTCATTCATGTCCCGGTGCCTGTAAAGGGATGTGGTCCTCTCCTCCAGCTCCAGAGGTGACTACGCCTCCTGGAGCCCTTTGAGCCTCGGTCAGGTGAGGGTTTTCTCAATTTCTTAGTGCAAACAGAACACAAGCCCACAAGGACAAAACGCCGGAGCCAGGCCCGCAGGCTAGCCGTGGCTGCTCGCCAGGGGACTCTTCGGGCCATCGTCAGCAGCAATTTCTACCAGATGGCATCCTGGCAAACTAATAAAACAGATCACGTAAGTGGAAAAAGCTGGCACTGCCTTCGATGGTCGAGGCTGACGTCGTGTGACCAGGCTGTGCCCAGACGCTGCTCCAAAAGGAGAAACCACACAAAATTAAGTATGTGTCGTGAAAGATGGCATCCGAGAGGATACTCCCACAGGTCTGAGCAAAACCTCCCACATTTTCAGACACTTGAGGATCTTCTGAAAATTTCTTTCTTTAAACATTATCAAACCTGGGCCATTCATTTGCTGGCTGTGCAAAAGGTCTTCAGACAAGGAATCCAGGGAAGGGGGTCCGCCTGGCTAGAGTGAGGGCTGGGGGGCGCGATCTCGGGGGTGGGGGGCCAGACTAGGGTGGGGGTGGGGGAACCAGCACCCCCAGAGTCTTACCTTTTTGAAACCTTGAAGAACAATAATGGACACAAGGTGGGAAAGTACTATTTTGGGGCGTCTGGGTGGCTCAGTCAGTTAAGCATCTGCCTTTGGCTCAGGTTATGATCTGAGGGTAGGGCTCCCTGCTCAGCGGGGATTCTGCTTCTCCCACTCCCTGTTCTCCTCTCCCTGCTCCTGTACACTCTCCCTCTCTGTCTCAAACAAATAAATACAATCTTTAAAAAAAAAAAAAAGGAAAAAGAAAGAACGAACTATTTTTTTCAAGTTGCGTGCATATTGCCTGGTCTTTTAGAAAGTGATGGAATTTATCATTGGGTGAAATGCTGGGCCATTGGTTTGGATGGAGTGGGGGACTGCTGTTTATTTTGGCTGAACATTTTGCTTTAAATAAGGGAGATCTATTCTCTCATCATTCTGGAGTCCGTGAGTCCAAGAACAAGGCGCCAACAGGGCCACACTCCCTGAAAGGTCTCCAGAGTGCCCTTCCTCCTCAGTCTTCCTGGCTACCGGGGCCTCCCGGCTTTCTCTGGCTTATGGCCACACGGCCACCAGCTCTGCCTCGGCCTTCACGCATCTCCTTCTCTGTGTCCGAGTCATCTCTCCTATTACAAGGACCTCCCATGGATGGAGATCCCACCTGATAACCCAGGATGACCTCCTCGTCATAAAATCTTAACTCAATCACATCTGCAAAGACCTCTTATCAAATAAGCGCACCCACAGGTGACGTCTTCTGGGGAGAGGGACATTCAACCCACCACACTTGTTAGAATTTTTCTCAATTAGTAAATGCTCACAGAATCACCGTAAGAGCCAAGAATCAGATTCCAGGATGCAATTCCAGAAAAAGCCCCCCAGATCTGCAGAGAACCTAGGCAACAGGAGAGCCCCATCGAACTGTGACAAGGAGGCTGTAGGGCGGGGACTCCAGAAGCTTCCATAGCAGCTGCCTTGGGCCACACCAGCAGCAGGGAGGCCCTTCCCATCGGTCCCTAGCAAGACCAAGTCCGAGGTTGAAGGATGGTGAGGCCAAATCCGGTGATAGGCAGATTCTAGATGCGAGGGTTTGAGGGGAACATGGTGAGCTTCCCAGCCTCAGCCCCCGGGAAGGGTCTGGAGAGCAGGCAGGAGGAGGCAAGCGTCCCAGGACCCTCCCACTGTGTCCTGTGTCAGCATGTGACTTAAAGTGGCTGGCGGGAGCATGGCCGAGCTGTGGTGACAGTAAGACCTCAAGGAGCAGCAACCAGGGAAGGTTTCTGAAACTCATCAGCTGGTCACTTGCCGACTGTGCGGGCGGGGAGGGAATCACCCGAGGATCTGGTTAAAATCGCAGGTCACCTGGCTTCATGAAAATAGTGCCCTGCTGAATGAATGAATGAATGAATGAATGAATGCCAAGGAATCTGTGGTAGGGGGAGCAAGGTTGGCAAAGAAGCAAAGCCCCCTGGGCTTGCACCTATCATCTCTGGGGCCTGATTCTGTTCCCTCCTCCAGCTTCCTGCCTCCGTGCCTCCCACACACATCCTGAACAACACTTCGTTTGTGTGGGGGATGGGACACGGGGGGCTCCGCTCCAGAGGACACGGGGCCTTCAGCGGCTCTACCAAAGGGAATAATCTGCAGGTGCGGGGCCAGCTTTCCATGCAAGCCGACACATGAAAGCGCATCGGCGCCCCCATGGCGTGATTTTCCTGTTTGCACTCACATGGAGACAAAGGAGACGTATAGCCCATCTCTGAACTTCCATGACTTAAAATATATTTCATTTCCTTTTTTTTAAAAAATATTTTGTTTATTTGACAGAGAGATACACAGCTAGAGAGGGAACACAAGCAGGGGGAGTGAGAGAGGGAGAAGCAGGCTTCCGGCTGAGCAGGGAGCCCGATGTGGGACTCGATCCCGGGTCTCCGGGATCATGACCTGAGCTGAAGGCAGTCGCTTAATGACTGAGCCACCCAGGCGCCCCATATATTTTGTTTCCAAATGAAGCCCCTGCTGCTAAGAAACAGCATGCAGGGATAAAACAAATAGTGCTCCCGAAACTCTAAATGCACCAAGGCAGCTCCACAGGGGTAACTGGATGTGAGGCCCCTGGGTTGCGGACCCTAGTGGAGCGACCTTCTCACCACAGCAGAACCAGGAGCAGAGAAGACTAGGTCTGTGTCTGGGAGCTCGCAGGTGAAACTAGGCAGGGCTGCCCGAAGGCTGGGATGCCCAGTGATACCCAAAAAATTCACATAAGATACAGAGAAAGAACTATTTTTAGACCCAAAACAGACATTGTGACACTAGAAGGAAATGAAGAATATTCTTTCTCTTAAGCAAACTAATTTATTCAAAGATGTGTAAATATAGGTCTCATGGCCTATTTTAAACACGCTGTGCTTTGTTTTAACAAATATTCAGAGATCTGTTTCATAACTTTTGGAATTTAATTTCTAAAAAAATGCCATTATAAAACCTAAAACTTCCTTGGTTTTATGCTCTTCCCCAGGAAATCCCAAAGAAGTGGGATGAACATGGAACCATAATCCAGACTCACGCTGTCACCATTGATAGAAATTTAAATCCTTATTTACCATGTGAGTTTCAGAAACTGGCATTTTCAGTAAGTTTTGAAGAAAAAGAAAATAACGCGTGTTCCGTGTGTTACTCGTGAAATGGCTTGGCATTTTCCCGCCTTGGAAGGATCCTGTTTCCTGGATTTCTGTCCATCTCAGTTCAGCGGGGCTGCTGTGGCAAAGACCACAGCTTGCAGGTCCCAACAGAGGCTACCCGCCGCCTGCAGACCCGGGAGCCGGCTGTCCACACCCCACTTTGCCTCTGCTGCAGCCGCTCTGCCTCCTTTCTGGTGGTTTGTGGGTGACTTTCGGGGCTCGGGCTGCCATAACCAAATGGCACAGACTTAAGGGCTGCTGATGTAATTTCTCCCAGTCCTGGAGGCTGGACAGCTGTGACAAGGTGCCTACAGAGGCAGTTTCTGGCAAGAGCCCGCTTCCCAGATGGTGGAGGGCTGCCTCCCCACTGTGCGCTCATGGGGCGGACAGAGAGCTCGCCTCTTGCTCTTATGAGGACACCGGGGCTCTCAGAGAAAGGCCCCCCTTATGACCTCATGAGACTTTATTACCTCCCTCCAGGCTCCATCTCCAAATACAGTCTCATTAGGGATTAGGGTTTCAGTAGATAAATTTGGGGGAGACATAAGTGCACCCATATTGATCGGTGGCCTTGGGCCTTCCTTGCCTTGTGTCAGGATGCTGTGACCTCTGCTCTGTGCTCACAGGGTGTGGTCGCTCTGTGTCTGTCTGTATTGAGGTTTCTTTCTTCTTCTATGGACTCCAGCCACATGGGATCAGGGCCCGTCCCAGTGACCTCATTGTAACGCGATCATCTGTGAAGGCTCTGTTTCCATGTAAGATCACATTTTGAGGTGCTTGGGATTAGGAGTTCAACATAGGAATTTGGGGGGCCCCCATTCAACCCATAGCACCATGACCTAGAGATTGTCCTCTCTGTGGGATCACCGCACACCCTCAGCCGTGCTGCTGTCTGATTACACTCTGTGCATGTGATTCCCCATCAGAAACCTTGGGTGGTTCTTACGACATTAAGAATAAGCCAATGTGCTCAGCCTCGGGGTCTCAGTTCCCTCTGGTGACGTTGCCCGCTGCTCAGGAGGACTGGATATTGTAGGAAGTCCCTGGGCTTTGTCCCTGTAGCACATTGACTTCTATACTTGGCTCTTTTCTTTGATATGTGTGCTGGGGGCCCAGTGTGGCCACGGAGCTCACGTCTCCAGGTCCAACTGGCTCCCTGGTGAAGTTGTTTCGAGGATCATGTTGAGCAAGCAGACAGCAAATCAGCCCTGAAGACAGGGGCTGGACGCTCATGTTCCAGCCCCGCTAACGCCTGCCCTTGACCTGGGAGTGGTGCGCGTATCTCTTTGAGCCTCAGTTCCTTGACCTAGAGGACATCCCTGCTCCCACTCAGTGCCCAGAAAACTGCTCTTCCCTCCTCCACACACGGTCCACATTCCCCCTGGCGTACCCATCGCCTCCGGAGAACTCTCACGGCAGCCCAACCCCGTGTGACCATGTAGGCTCCTCTCAAAAGCTGTGTCCCTGACGGAGCTTCTCGGGTGGCTCCGTCTGGCTCTCCGCTTCTCCACCACTCCTCAACCCACTACACGGTGCTGTTTTCTTCATTGGCTTCTGAAATCATGTCATTCTTTAAACGCTTGTGGTCTATCCCTCCAGGAACACTTGAGATTTCCTGAGACTGGCTTCCTACTGTAGCCCTCGCGGCCATCCCCCAGCACCCAGCAGGACACATCGCTGCCTCGATCTTTGTTGGGTGGACGATCCAATGAACCAGGTGCACAGGGGCTCTGCGAGCCTGGTAGACCTTGACGGCAGCATCTCGCTCCGTGTCCTTACCCCTCCCTCCTCTGAAGCTCTTTGACCTGTAGCCTGAACCCGTGCATGTGGTCCTCTTTCCAATTAGACCACAAGTTAATTAGGCTAACTGGGTTTCATGCTCCTAGATCTCGATTGCTCAGTTCCATGAGCCCAGAAAAGCAGAGGCAGGAGCTGCTAATAGCATGTTGCCAAACTGCTCTCCGTTCCTGGGGTCTCCATGCTGTGCCCGCCACGACTCTAGAGAGCTGTGACATCCGTGCACGCTGCTCTCAGGGTTGCAAGCCCTAGCAAGAGCGGTGCTGGCCCAGCGAGGAGAGCACAGAAGTGCAGTGAGGCTCCAGGCCCCTCAGGGAGAGGGAGACCCTGGGCCCACCCACAGTCTGTTCCCATGCAGCCCGTCCCCCCCCAACACATCCCTATGGATCTACTTCTACCCCACATGCTGGGGTGCTGTCCATTGTCCTTCGTTCCTGGTGTTCCTCCCCCCAGTCTTCCCCACCCTGCCAACCTCCCCCTGGGTTGGTTGAGACCCACCTTCTAGAACAATCTCACACCCAGTGCCCTTCTCCCTCTGGCAGGCCATCAGCCATGGATTGAATGCCTTCTGGCTGATGTCTGGGCCTCCTCTCCCAGCAGGATGGCCAACCCTGGAGATGTGGGCATTCCTCATAGCACAAAACCCACCGGGGAATGCCAGGCGAGCGAGCTCCGTGCTCTGCATGGGTGCCCTTGATGCCTGCCCTGGCCGCAGACTCCTGGCCGCTGCAGAATTCGCCCGTAGTGAGTCACCCCTCGCCCAGGCGCCGCGTCCCCTCCCGCCCTGGATCTGCTGCACAGCTCGGTGATGAATATGGAAAACCTCGGCGACGGGCCTAATGAGCAGTGAGAGAGAGACTTCAAGCTGCACACTGGAGAAATAAATTGCACTCAGAGGCATATGCGTCTATTCCGCATTTCTTCTCTGGCCCCGAATGACGTCGGGGCTCTGCAACTTCTGCAGCAGCTCGCAAGCCTTCTCTCGACCTCAGTGTAAATCAGAAAGCTGGAAAACTCCCTTTGGAGAATAAAAGGACATGCGATTAAAACTCCTTTGCAGAAAGACCTGGCAAATGCAAGGTTCCTGATTAACACCGAGCGAAGAAGGGCTTGGGGCCTCCGAGCCCAGCTCATTCAGGAGCCAACTCCGAAGGGAAGACCAATATGCCGGGAGTGTTCGAAGAAAACCATTTCCTAATTTGCTTTTACTGAAAATAAAGAGAGTGGGCCATGCAAACACATTCATATTTATTTTCCATCAAGACTCTGCTAACAGGGAGGTGGCCCAGCCACCCCCTCCCTGCTCCCAGCTCCCCTCCTGGTGACTGTGGGCCCCATTCACCACACCCTGCTTCACCTGACTTCTGCCCCTTCGCTCACACTACCTGCTGCTCAGGAGATCTTGACAAGACGGGGAAAAAGAAGCATAGCCCACCAGCAGGGCATGACTCTCTTCCTTACCCTTGCCTCTAGCCAGTTCCCAAGGGCCCCGAATCATTGCTGCTCAGAGAACACAGTTTTCCCCCAACACAGCCTCAAGGATGACCAGTGTGTTCTTGTCTATATCATCATGTCTACGACTCATCATTCTTTTGGACATACGTTACTGTCCCAAAACCCAGATCTGTCCTATTTCAGTAAAACGGAACCATGTGAGATATTTGGCCAAAATCTCCACATGGATTTGTGTCCTGTCCTCCCTGTTTTTCGTACCCCGGCTTAGGAAAGCTTGAATCTTGGTCCCTGGCTGCCTCCCTTCCCAGCCCACCCTGAGATCCAAAATCCATTTTTGTAAAGAGGCTTTTCTCTGCACAGGACCTTTTAAAGTTCAGGGTTAACACTGCCTTGAAGATAAATGTCTTCAGACTCTGTGTTCCTGGCAAACTGAACTTTAAATTTCCTGAGATTTGATACTTCCCCTAAAATAGTTCCATGCTGCTATTGCTGAAGACAGAAAGAACCCAAACCCCCAGGTAAGTTCACCAGGACCAGTTCTCTACACCCCCACCCCACCCCCTGGGCATGGTGGCTGCTGCCCCATCCCCATCAGTCAGGTTTGCAGGGGAAGCAGGGACAGCAGAGGACCAGAGGAGGGGGAGGACCACAGCAGAAAAGGGACAGGACATGAGCAAAGGGAGAGAGTGACTTCCAGTGCCTGAAGATGTAGGCAGTGCTGACTCAGAACCAGAAGGAGGGGAAGCCCCGAATCTGAAAAGCAGAAGCTCCCTCCCCCGCCCCTTCAAGGGAGGCAGGAGCATAGGGATTCATGCAGGGACTACAAATCCTCCACCATCTACATGACAGTTTGTTTCCATGCCCATCAGAACTACCTGGCACCGTGTGCCATCTCCCGGGTTGAGCCCAGTGTAATTGCCTCATTTATAGAATCATGTGAAATGTGTGCCCTTGGCTCCCTCTCTCCTCACCATCATTCTCTGAGAACAAAACCACAGTATAAAACCAAAGAAAATGCGAGTGAATCAGTGAATCGCCACTAGCAGCCTGGGTTGTCTATTTGCACAAGAACAGCAAACAAGGGCTATTCTCCTTGAATAAGCAGTGAATTAGCAAATGTCTTCCTCTATCATAAACATTTGCTGGAAACAGCCCCTGGGCGGTTGCATAAAGGATGCAGAACAGCTATTTTTAACTAACAAATGAGAACAGCAGCATCTAATTTTGGAGTCCTGCTCCCCTTGGTGCTGGATGCTGGCTCTCTGAATGGGAAGAAAATGCAAAGGGGAAGTGCAGTCCAGCTTGGCCCTCACCAACAGCTGTCACAGGTTCTCAGAGACAGCCAGTCTTGAGGCATGGATCCTTGGACACTTGTCTTCTTAGTGCAGAAGGTCACCAGTCGATGGGGGCAGTGCTATTGAAGGATGCCACCCACCCCCAACTACCGTTGTCCTCAGATAATCAAGAAAAGGAAATGTGTATATTGGAGGGACACTGTGTGCAGACACTCAGGCCATCAACGGAGGGAACCCTGCAGGGGAAAAGGGGAAGGGCCAGGAGACCAAACTTCCTGGGAGAAAATTGGCCACAAGCCTGTAGGCCTTCAAAAATGCTTGAAAAGAACATCTGACATTACTTTAAAAATATAAATAGATAGCATCACTAGTGCTGAAAATAATGAAAACTATTATCACCCAGAGATAAGCCCCCACATTAGCAATTGTCCAAAGAGCACCATTAATATGCATTTTACAGCACCCGACAAATGCCTGGCTTCCTCCTTCAGGCTAAGCGAAGGCTTTCTTCTGGGAGGAGGAAGCTTCCAGCCCTGGCCATTTAGCACTTTAACTGCAGCAAGAGAAACAGAGACCAGAGCAAGAAACAGAAGGAACTAAGATCTAGGGAGAAAAGGAACATTTCCAGCCTGACTCTCTTGCTAAGCCTCTCTCAAGATATTTTAGACCTGAATATTATATGTCATATGATCTGCTAGCACATCTGTAAGAAGCAGACCCGGAGATGCCAAGAAATGTTTTCTGAGCAATATATTGAAGGAATGTGGCCGGACAACTCTCTATGGGCCTCTGGCATTTCTGCAGGTGCCTTCCTTCTGGGCTGCATGCTCAAAGAGAGTGAACAGCCTTGGCAATTGAGGCAGGCCTCCTCAAAGGACAGGCATCCTTCTTGCCCACTGTCAAAAGATCCAGGTTCCCAAGCTCAGCACTGTATCCCCACCCCAGTTACAAGACCCTGTGGAATTGGGTGGGAGGTAGGCAGGGGAAGAGGCACTGGTGCTCTGGCAATCGCTATCACCATAAGAAACAAACTACTTTTGGGGCGCCTGGGTGGCTCAGTTGGTTGGGCGACTGCCTTCGGCTCGGGTCATGATCCCGGAGACCCGGGGTCGAGTCCCACATCGGGCTCCCTGCTCGGCCGGAAGCCTGCTTCTCCCTCTCTCACTCCCCCTGCTTGTGTTCCCTCTCTGGCTGTGTTTCTCTCTGTCAAATAAATAAAATCTTTAAAAAAAAAAAAAAAGAAACAAACTACTTTTTTCTGGTTTTCTACCAGCATCCACGACATTGTGACAAGCCAACCTTTTAGCTTGCAAGTAGGACAAGACCTTGGGCCACACACAGTTTTTGCCACTGAATTTAGATGACTGTAACTGACAATAGGGGGAATATGCTCTCAGGTGTGTAAATGGTACTGAGATAAATGATACTTCAGGCAGAAGCTCCTGACACCCTCCTTAAAATTGGCTTTTTCCTTCTTTCTATAGAAATAGAGCTGGGCATGTGCTACATTTTTCCAGCTCCCCTTGTATACACGTGTGCTCACATGATTATGTTCTGGCCAATGGCATGTAAGTGAAGTATGGAGGGCAGCTGCCCAGACGGCTGGCATGTACATCGTGCCCAGTCTATGACCTCTTTTTTCATCCTTCTCCTGGGAATACGGATGTCGCATCTGACCTTACCTGCTGGCCTGTGAGCATAAAGGTGTGCTAGTAGCATGAGAAGGCACGAGTCCAGGTGCCTGATGCAATGAAGGGTCATATCTGGCTTGGACTTACACATATGGAATAGAAATAAATCTTTTTCGGGGTGCCTGGGCGGCTCAGTTGGTTAAGCGACTGCCTTCAGCTCAGGTCATGATCCCGGAGACCAGGGATCGAGTCCCACGTCGGGCTCCCTGCTCGGCGGGAAGCCTAGTTCTCCCTCTCTCACTCCCCCTGCTTGTGTTCCCTCTCTCGCTGTGTTTCTCTCTGTCAAATAAATAAAATCTTTAAAAAAATTTTTTTTTAAAAAGAAAGAAATCTTTTTCAAGCTACTATCCATTTGGTCTTCTGTTATTAGCAGCTAAATTATCCCTAACTGGTGCAGAACTTGGTGTCAAAAGTGGGGTGTTTACAAGAAAGCCCCAAAACATAGAATGAATTGCAGGGGCCATTCAGGCTTGCCATGGCCAGACTGAGAGATAGGTGATGTCTTCAGGGGCCACCTGCACCATCTTCTGCCCCCCTTCATCTCCTTCCACACCAACTGCCCTCCCCTTAGCTCTCCTGCTGCCCCCACCACCCTGCTCTTGGCTCACTACAACTTCATATCTTCCTCCACCTGAAGACACCCACATCTCCACATGATTTATTTCTTTTGGTGTCAATTTTGAGAAGAGCATCTCTCAGTCTCCTATTGTTACTTCAAAAGGACCTAAACATGAACTAATATAGAAACACCTTCCATAAATATTTGGTATCTGGCAAGACCCTGAATGGTGGGGTGGGAGGTATCAGAACTGCCCCCCAGGCATTTGAACAGGTGGTCCATATCTGAAACCACCTGGGCACACAAATGTGATTGGCCAGACCTTTCCCAGCACAGTCCTCTCCGTGGGAAATGAAAGAGTGGATCTAAGAGTGGGTTGATTGAGGTGGCATCAGAACTGTGACATCAGGGTGGTTCCCATCTCATCATCCACCCACCCATCCCCATCACAAGCGGAACACAATGCCATGTGCCATCTAAATGCATGTACCTGCTCACTCACTTAACATACTCTTACTGAGCACAGTATGTGCAGCACGCCAGGCCCACACGGGGCATGGAAGGATGAGTTTACAGGAGGCACACCCTGAACCCTGAGTGCAGGGTCTTGCGAGCTTCAGGCCATCCTAGGGCTAAAACTCAAATCTGAGTATTTGGAGATAATCACTTACATTGAGCCAAAAGAGACGGCAGTGAGAGTGAATCCTACTGAAGTTATGGGAGAGAGTTTTAAAAGTTACAGTTCAGAGTAAGTCCTGCTCTGTGATGACCATAACAACCCACAGTTTCTCAAAACAAGCCCATTTCTGGACTTTGCCAGTGAGACAGAAGCTCCTATGAAATATCTCTGAAAACAAGCATTCCCACATGTCTGTCTACTGATAATCCAATGAGAAAATCACAAATGGTGGGTCTGTATGTTTATATATTTACAGTTTTGTCTTATTTCAGCTGTGAGTGCTTTAGGCTGCAAGTAAAAGACAATTTCCACCAACTGTGCTGTTTAAATGTACAAGTTTCTGTGGAGGTCTGAATCAGCTTGTGGTGGAGCTAACGGCATTGTGCCATGCCCATTCCTGGCTTTGACAATGTCCTGCTACGTGAAGTCATATCAATAACACATGGGAGCTTGCTCTACTATCTGTGCAACTTTTTGCGGTTCTTAAACCATTTCAAAATAGAAAGTATTCTTTTACTTCTTCTTTGATGATTTAGATGCCTTTTATTTCTTTTTGTTTTCTGATTGCTGAGGCTAGGACTTCTAGTCCTATGTTGAATAGCAGTGGTGATAGTGGGTAGCCTTGCCACGTTCCTGACCTTAGGGAAAAGTTCTCAGATTTTCCCCACTCAGAATAATGTTTGTTGTGAGTTTTTCATTCATGGCTTTTATGATATTGAGGTGTGTAGCCTCTATCACTACACTTTGAAGAGTTTTAATCAAGAAAGGATGCTGTCTTTGTCAAATGCTTTTTCAGCATCTATTGAGAGTACTGTATGGTACTTTTTCCTTTTTTTATTAATGTATTGTATCACATTGATTGATTTGTAGATGTTGAACCAATCTTGCAGCCCAGGAATAAATCCCACTTGGTCATGATGAATAATCCTTTTAATGTACTGTTGGATCCTATTGTCTAGTATTTTGGTGAGAATTTTTGCATCCATGTTCATCAGAGATATTGGTCTGTAATTCTCCTTTTTGATGAGGTCTTTTGCAGATGATTTGATACTTTATGTGGAAAATCCAAAAGACTCTACTCCAAATATGCTAGAACTAATACAGGAATTCAGTAAAGTGTCAAGATATAAAATCAGTGCACAGAATTCAGTTGCATTTCTATATACCAACAACAAGACAGAAGAAAGAGAAATTAAGGAGTCAATCCCATTTACAATTTCACCCCAAACCCCCAAGGATACCTAGGAGTAAACTTAACCAAAGAGACAAAGAATCTATACTCAGAAACTATTAAGTACTCATGAAAGACATTGAGGAAGACACAAAGAAATGGAAAGACATTCCATGCTTATGAACTGGGAGAACAAATATTGTGAAAATGTCTATGCTACCTAAAGTAATCTACACATTTAATGCAATCCCTATCAAAATGCCATCAACTTTTTTCAAAGAAATGGAACATATAATCCTAAAATTTATATGGAACCAGAAAAGATCCTGAATAGCCAGAGGAATGTTGAAAAAGAAAACCAAAGTTGGTGACATTACAATTCCAGACTTCAAGCTCAGTTACAAAGCTGTAATCATCAAGACAGTATGGTACTGGCACAAAAACAGACACATAGACCAATGGAATAGAATAGAGAGCCCAGAAATGGACCCTCAACTCTATGGTCAACTAATCTTTGACAAAGCAGGAAAGAATGTCCAATGAGTAAAAGACAGTCTCCTCAACAAATGGTGCTGGGAAAATTAGACAGCCACATGCAGAAGAATGAAACTCCTTACATCACACACAAAAATAGACTCAAAATGAATGAAAGACCTCAATGTGAGACAGGAATCCATCAAGATCCTTGAGGAGAACACAGGCAGCAACCTCTTTAACCTCAGCCACAGCAACCTCTTCCTAGAAACCTCGCCAAAGGCAAAGGAAGCAAGGGCAAACATGAACTATTGGGACTTCATCAAGATCAAAAGCTTTTGCACAGCAAAGGAAATAGTCAACAAAATCAAAATACAGCCAACAGAATGGGAAAAGATATTTGCAAATGACATATAAGATAAAGGGCTAGTGTCCAAAATCTATAAAGAACTTAACAAACTCAACACCCAAAAAAGAAATAATCCAATCAAGAAATGGGCAGAATGGGGCACCTGGATAACTCAATCATTAAGCATCTGCCTTTGGCTCAGGTCATGAGCCCCTCAGAGGGCTCCCTGCTTCTCCCTCTCTCATTCCCCCTGCTTGTGTTCCCCCTCTGGATATGTTTCTCTCTGTCAAATACATAAAATCTTTTTAAAAAGAGAGAGAGAAATGGGCAGAAGACATAAACAGACATTTCCATTTCTGCAAAGAAGACACCCAAATGGCCAACAGACATGTGAAAAAGTGTTCAACATCACCTGGCATCAGGGATTTACAAATCAAAAAGCACAATGAGATACCACCTTACACCAGTCAGAATGGCTAAAATTAACCAGTCAGGAAATGACAGATGTTGGTGAGGATGCAGGGAAAGGGGAACCCTCCTACACTATTGGTGGGAATGCAAGCTGTTGCAGCCATGCTAGAAAACAGTATGGAGGTTCCTCAAAAGTTGAAAATAGAGCTACCCTATGACCCAGCAATAGCACTACTGGGTATTTACTATAAGATACAAATGTAGTGATCCGAAGTGGTATGTGCACCCAAATGCTTACAGCAGCAATGTCTACAATAGTCAAACTATGAAAAGAACCTAAATGTCCATCAACAGATAATGGATAAAGAAGATGTGGTCTATGTATACAATGGAATACTATGCAGCCATTAAAAAAAACCAAAATCTTGCCAGTTTCAATGATGTGAATGGAACTAGAGGGTATTACGTTAAATGAAATAAGTCAATTGGGGAAAGATAATTATCATATGATCTCTCAAGAGAGATGAGGAATTTGAGAGGCAGGCCAAGGGGGCATGGGGAGCAGGGCAGGAAAAATGAAACAAGTTGGGACCAGGGAGGGAGACAAACCATAAGAGACTCGTAATCTCAGGAAACAAACTGGGGGTTGTTGGAGTGGAGGGGGGTAAGAGGAATGGGGTGGCTGGGTAATGGACATTGGGGAGGGTATGTGCTATGGTGAGTGTTGTGAATTCTGTAAGACTAGTGACGCACCGAACTGTACCCCTGAAGCAAATAATACATTATATGTTAATTAAAAAATAAAATAAAAAGAAAGTTGTTGTGTGTTTTTTTTTTTACAAGCCCCAGAGGTTTATTAGTACTCACAACTTGAAATCCAGAGATTGCCAGTTGCCAGCAAGCCCTTGGGCATCCCAAAGTGCTGCCCGTGACCCAGGCCCCTTGCACTCCCTTATGTCTCCACCCTTGGCTTATTGGCCTTTCACCTTGCTCCCTGGTTGCTCAAAGGTGGCTGCAGCTCCAGGCTTCATGTCAACGCACGGCCCAGCAAAGCATGAAGGGGAAGAACCACAGATGCTACCTCTATCGGGAAAGCAAAGTTTTGAAAATACGCCGATAAGCTGACACTTCTGCCTTCCAAGTGTGGAGCCTTGTTCCACTCCTCTTGCCCATGGCCAAACTTAGCTCTCACTTTATACGAATAGCATATGGCATTGTGGGGTGGCTGTGGAGACAGACTCCAAACTGCCCCCATGGTCCTGCCACCTGGTATTCATGCCTGAGTATAATCCACCCCCCACCACCACCACACCAAGTGTGGGCAGGACCTTTGACTTACTCCTAACCAACGGAACATGGCAAAGATGAGCAGGTGTCACCTCCGTACTGGCATCACAGAAAGTGCGTTAAAATTTTGACTTCCATCTTGCTAGACAACTCTCTTACTGACTCTCCCTGGCTGGCTTTGATAAAGTGGCCATGTTGGAGAAGCCCACATGGCAAGAAATGGAGGGCAGCCTCCAGCCAACAGCCAGCACCAACATGCCGGCCGTGATAACAGAGGGCCTTGGAAATGAACCCTCCAACCCGTCAAGTCTTCAGATGATCACGGCCCTGGTGACATCTTGACTGAAGCCTCATGGGAGATCCCAAGCTGGAGCCAACCAGGTAAGCCACTCTCAAATTCCTCACCCACAGAAACTCTAAGAAAATGAAGCTTCATCATCCTTTAAGCCACCATGGTTTGGGGTAATTTATTTTACATGAGAGACGATTAATACAAGCCTGTGGGCTAGGACTAGACCCTATGTCCATGGTCCCCTGGCAAAGAGGAATGGGGTCAGAATGGATGGCTTAGGCCAATAATGGTCCTTCTCCTGGGACCAGCCTTCCATGAGATCAAGGATCTCTACAAACTACAGACTGAGGTTTGATTAGCAGGGAAGAAGTAGAGAGAGGGAGTAATGGCTTATAATGAGCAAATACTTGCATTTGACACACACAAATGCTTCTGTAAGGGTTAAAGATACAAGTTTGGCACAAATTCACCAAATAAACATAAAAAGAATAAATATATGTAGCAAATTCATGGAGAAGATAAACTTACAACAAATGAACAAGAACATCCTAGGAGCTTCCCAACTGGGATAATAATTAGAACCGAGCTCCCTTCACCAGCTACCCCTCCATTCAATGTACTGTGGAAACATATTCTCTTGAAGTTAATGACATAATTTTGGGATCTCATTCAGCTTACTATGTGACCTCACCCTTCACAGAATGTATCAGTTGTTGGGGGCACCTGGGTGATGTAGTCAGTTGAGCTTCCAACTCTCTGTTTCGGCTCAGGTCATGATCTCAAGGTTTGATAATGACGGTTAACTTCAAAAGCTGATCATATGGTGTCATATTTCAAAAGGTGTCATAATATAAAGGGAGGAAAATAAAAATCTGCCAATAGAGAACAGATTTAATAGGAAAAAGTATCTAAGAATGTGCTCCTAAGTTCATTGCTAATTGTGACCCCTTATACTTAGGGGCAAATTTTCAGTAAAGTCTTTCTGCACACTAATTTTTTTTAAATAATAATTTATTTTATTTTTTTCAGTGTTCCAAGTTTCATTGTTTATGCCCCACACCCAGTGCTCCATGCAATATGTGCCCCCAATACCCACCACCAGGCTCGCCCATCCCCCACCCCCTCCCTTCCAAATCCCTCAGTTTGTTTTTCAGAGTCCACAGTCTCTCATGCTTCCTCTCCCTCTCTGATTTACCCCAGCTCACATGTCCTCCTCTAATACTGAGGAACAGAGGCACAGGTCCTGCAAAACCATAGTTGCTAAAAGGTTGTTTGTATCTGGCCCCCGGAAAAGCAATGTTCAATCTACACTTGAATGAGAGCCAGCCCCATACTCAGAATATTCAACTGCTCTGACACTAGGGTGAGCCCCTCTGTGCGGAGGACAGCCCACCCGCCCACAATGTGGAGAGTTTCCTCTTAAGCCAGGCAGCACTTAATGGTTTGCCCTGGAGTGACACAATGCTTGCAAGCTCTCACGTGCCCACTGGGGCTGAGCCTAGAGGAGGTGAGCACACAGGGAGACGGGAGGAAATGCTGTTTATTCACATACAAGAGGCGTAGGGTACATATACACCGGGATTTGAGCAGGCCCTTGATGCTCTCCTACCCAAGGAATGTTCTTACTTCTCTCCTTCATTTTTGCCAAAACACCTGCCCAGAGTACTTGCTGCCATTGAATCACAACCTATAGAGACCCTACCTCCAGAGCTGCACCCCAGAGTAGGGACTCATATCAGACCAGGACAAATGCTTCTGCAGAACTCATTCTTTGGCCATTGGCACATTGCTCATGGATTTGTGGAAGGACAGGAACTAGTCTCTGGGAATACAGAGATGTTGGTTTGCCTGAGTTTATTCTTCAAGTTCAGAGGGAGAGACGCTCTTGTCCAGAGAACAGCTCAGCCCACCAGGGAGAGGGCTTGTTTTGAGACAATGGGCACCAGAACCAAAGGTTGATTTCCAGCTGGAGCTCCAGGTCACACGGTCAGGTTCAGGAGAGAGGAGCAGGGATGAAGCAGAGCAGCTGCTGAGGACAGAGCAGCTGTCCAGGGCTGCTCTGCCTCCTTTCCTTCTTCCAGAGGGTAAGTGCACCTCCGGGCAGATAGAGAGGAGACATGTGGTTCTGAGAAGTGGTTCATTGCTTCCTTCTTCTCCTAGCCCTCAGATTCTTCACTGCTGTACCCATCCCAGCACCAGATGAGCGATGGCACTGGTCAGTATATTGCCTCGTGGCCCCAAATTCAGGTCCCACCTCCAGACCCCATAAATACCCCTTCTTGACCAACTCTGTCAGCAGAGGGTGCTGGAGGGTCACTGCAAGAGAAAGAAGGGGCTTTGTTTTGTGAGCTTCCTGATTCTGGGGGGCCCTTCTGGACCTAACTGTGGCATGCAGGACACGTTCTGACACCAACTGCCCCCCAACACGCACTAAGCATCCCATGATAACTTGCAAAAGAGCTTCTTCGGCACCCAGCAGGTGGTTTCCTGCTTGCTGCCTGCACTCTGACACCCCTCCGGTGTCTACCCTTGTGTGGGCATCGGTCACACCCCCATAACAAGGCCAAGATCCTGGGAAGAAGGACCCCCTTCTAAACTGGCTCCTGCCCTGGGTGCACGGCCTCAGCCCTGGAGGTATTGAATATGCTGGGTCTTAGGTGTCTGCTGCAAGTTTCCTCACCTGTAAACACTCAGTCCCCTCTGGTTCGTTAATATTTTTCATATCAAACTTTTCCAGGTCAGACTATTGTCTGTCCCCTGACCAGATCCTGCTTGATGCTCTAGGGTTCAGTCATTAAGTTGTTAGGTCTTTGCTTGAAAGAATGGATTACACACATTTATTCATTGGAGACCATCATCATTATAAATTCACAGAGACCAGATTTTCCTAAGCCTCATTTACATAACAGGGCAGGAGACAGCAGTTGGTGACAGGACCTTGGAAGTGACCTTTGGTGCTCATCTGATCCCTACTGTCCCTTTTGGACGCGGTATTTATTTTTAATTGTGGTAAAGCAAACATAACATGGAATTGACCATCTTAATCATGTTTAACTTTCGAGCTCAATGGTTTCAAGTGGATTTGCTGTGCAACCAACCTCTTCGTTTTCTCCTTTCCCAATGGAGACTGTGTCCCCTACCTCCACGGCCCCCTCCCCCACGGCCCCCTCCCCCAGGCGGCCTTCTTTCTACCTCTGCGTCTACGAGTGTGACTCCCTTGGGCCCCTCATATAAAGGGGCTCATACAACATTTGTCTTTTAACAACTGGCTTCTTTCACCTACCACATTGTTCTCAAGATTCATCCAAGTCGTAGCAGGTGCCAGAATCCCTTCTATTTGAAGGTTGTATAGCTAGACCTCATATTTCATCTATCCACCTACTGACGGACCCTTGGCTTCCTTCCACCTTTGGCCGCGGTGAATAATGCTGTTATGAACAGAGGTGGGGTTTGTGTTTTTGTCTCCATCTTACATTGAGGAAATTTGGGCTCAGAACATCAAACAAGTTCTCCAAGCTTCCATATCTCTCATGGCTCAGCAGATTTCCAACACATTTCAATACCTAAGCCATGTTCGCCCACAGTGGCTCAGGTGTGGAAGAGTTGCGGGGGGGATCCAATAAGCCAGCCCTTCCCCAGACCTGCAGGAAAGTAGCATATGCTCACGGTCTATGACCTAGGGGAGAGTTCACCCCAAAAAAGCAAGTGTTGTACAATGAAGGTGTAAACACTAATATTAGTTAATACTGGGGCGTGCACCTGAAAGAGGGAAGAGGACGCCTGTATTTTTACCGAACTACATCCATATTCTGTAATGGCTTCCCGGGAGTAGGTGTGCCATCTCTGCCCACAGCCATGACATCGGACAGTTGTCTTTTATACTCCGATGTCAGCTTCCAGCTGGCTTTCTACGGGGTCCCACCGCCCATCCCCGCTGCAGCGCTGGGGGCAGGGGCAGGTCTGGGAGCGTGGCTGCCCAGGACTTGCTGAGCAATCCCCAGGGCACCCGGCTTCAGCCAGCCTGATGCTCCCTCCTCGGGGCAGACTCAGCAGGCGATGGGAGGAAGCCCAGGCCTGCCTCCTCACAGCACAGGAAGTGACACGAAAGGGCCCTTCACTGCAGCTGTCACTGACCCACCGCAAACACACTCAGGCTCTCCTCCCGGAGCCCTGATTTCCCTTTCCCTCAGCATCTTCAGCTCCCTGCAGCTCTGCGCTCTGGAACGCTGCACCTCTGGCAAGCAGCTCTTCCTCTCTGGGTGTCCGCGTTGCTGTTTGCGAATACGGGGCCAGACTGCTCTTCAAGCGACAAGCCGGTGCTCCGACAGCGAGCGTGCAGAGATCTCAGGAATGCCTCCTCGTGGTGCTCCAGAATTCTATGCAGACTTGTGTGCAACAGTAAGTGCGCGTGCTTTCTCTGATGACATCTCGTTCAGGACGTTCTTTCCAGCCCATCACACAAGGAAGGGCTCCTGGCTGGAAGCTTCTTAAGTGTCACCTAATGATACCTGCGTCACCGTGCTCTTACGCCTGAGGACCAGGAAATTGAATTTGAGCGCGAGTATCTACCCCACGTAAAATGTTAGCCACAGCTGTGACTGCTCACGGAAAGCAGTGCCTCTGGGCTTTGGTAAACAAGATTTTGCAACATCCTTCTGAAGAAAATCTCCCAGGCCTGGAGCGGCTGGGGGGCAAGTTACTGGGAGAGCAGCAGGTGAGAAGTTCAGAGCGTTCCGGGAGCTCGCTAACCACTCGAGGCCACGTGCTCCCACATCCTGAGCACCTGATGGCCAGGACCCCCTCACTGCCTCCCCCGAGGGGTCTTGAGAGAGTCTGAGCAAAAGAAAGACAGCCTCAGAAGGCGATGTTTCATATGAATTGGGGGAATCCGATCCAAATAGAAATACGATGTTTCAAGTGACTCATGCCAGGTCCCTACAGAGCTATCTCCGCAGCCCTCAGCGCCTGACACACACAGGCTAAGACGTGCTGGTTAGAGACCCCCCAAGATGACAAAAGAAATAAAGTGACAGTGACGTGCAGAAGTCCATGAGGAAGAAACGTAAACGATCCGTTTTCCTCTTTCTAAGGTTTGGAGCCA
The DNA here is from genome assembly GCA_004023965.1 of Spilogale gracilis. Taxonomy (NCBI): domain Eukaryota; kingdom Metazoa; phylum Chordata; class Mammalia; order Carnivora; family Mephitidae; genus Spilogale; species Spilogale gracilis. Next base: position 77,377 of record PITA01000609.1, read on the forward strand.
CTTTTGCTTAGAACCAGCTTCATCTTCTCCCGACTCACGACACCCCAAAAGAGTGAGCCCAAGGGCCCCCCGGGTGAATCCAGCACGCTACCTCAGCCTGTCCTCTGAGCACCATTTTCCTCTGGGGGTCGTTGTTTTTACCATTCTGCACTAAACATCCACGGTAGAAAGAGCTCGGCACCAGCACCCCCGTGAAGCCCGCAGATGCCGGAGCTCCTGGCAGGGGACAGAGCTCAACACCGACATTGGCCACTGTCTTATTCTGTGGTTTTCCAGAAAAAAGAAAAAAAAAAACAGTTCCCCTCTCAGCCCTCCCCCCACACCCTATTCCTCTGTTCAAGTTGTGAGGAAGATGAGTGGCTGACCCCCAAGTGAGTCCCCGCAGATGGGGGGCATATGCACCAGCACAACTCTAAGGAAGGAAGGGTTCCTACTCGGCTTCACTGGCGGCATTCACCACCGAAAACCAAACCCGAACTAACCTTGATTTTATCTGATGAAGGAAACAGCCAAGAATCTTCGAACAGTCCAGAAGTTCTAAGCTATGAGGAGAACACAGCAGTAAATGCTGATGAGGCCGTGCAGATGGGTGGATCTCTGTGGTCCCCTTTCCTGTCTGATACCCTGAGACACCAGGGAATACCCACCCAACCCAGAAGGTCACTGCTCTGCCAGTCCCCAACAGTGGGAGCTGGAGAATCTTCCTCGGTACCTCTGTGCCTCAGGGTCCTCATCTAGAAAACGTGCATGGAAATCATACCTACTCAGGTGAGGAGCCTAGACTGGTTCCTGGCACACAGTCGGCCGTGTAAGCACAGAGCTACTGCAGTCCTCAAGTATACAAATTGAAATAATGCATCTGTTCTCCTCAATCGTGTCCTGTTTGAGAGGAGAGAAGAGAGAATCCATAAGATGTGGAGGAGCTCATGTCCGTGCTCCTGTTTGCACGACATCAGGAAAGAACTTGCAGGGACTGTGATTCACTTCACTTGTTTCCAGATGGGATTTTGTATTTCCTGTGTGTATCTCCAAAGAAGCAGGTAGCAGAGCCGTCTGTTGGTCTTTGTAAAATAAAACAAATCTCTTCCAGAAGCTGGAGAGACCAGCGAGGCGTGTTTCCGCTGTCTTGCCCTGGGCCGCCCTCTGGACGCGAGGACTCCCCCGGGTCTCTCTGGAGGGGGTGACCCTGCCATCACTCAGGAGGGCTGTTGGCCACCAGCAACCCAGGTCAAAATGAGGACTTTGACTAGATAAGCTCTAAAGCTCCACCTTGACTTCTAGATTTTATAGTGCAGAAAGAATGCTGGTCAAAAAGGAAGAAGGAGGAGGAAGAGGAAGAAATAAAGAGTCACCAATCCATGACATTTATGTCAAAGGGACACACAGATGGAACCCTGAGAGAAAGGACCTGGTTCTTTAGCAGCGAGTGGAATTTCTTAAGCACCGTGGGCTGGCTATTCCTTTGAGCTTTGTTACTTTTCTGCTCAGATGAGAAGCATAACATTGGAGAGCCCCATCTGGAGTGTTGACCGATAATTCGATAAAATAGAACATTCTAAAATCAGTTGTGGGTTCCTCTTCAGTAAAGCAGCTACACAAGGGCTCTGCTCCGATTCTCATCGTCTTGCTCTCCTTTCCCAGGGTGATCTGTTGCAGGTATGTGTCCCCATCCCTGGAACGCCGTGGTGCCTGGATCTGCCCCTGAGGCGAAGCACGAGCCACCACTCAGAGCCCGTGCCCCAGCGGGCCACTGAGCTCCCATCTCCATGGCAACAAGGGCAGGACCTTTCTCGTGGGTACAGTGTTGGAAAACACCCCTGATAGTTCCAGAAACACAGTGAGTTCTACTTCATTATTCCCACGACTACCACCCTGTGACCCACCGGTACCGCAGTCCTTGCTGCCTGGGTGGGCAGCCCCAGTCAGGGGTCCAGGAGTCATGTTCAAGTTCTAGACATCTTCTTCTGAGATCCAGGTCAACGATCAAAGATAACAGTACTCAATAGGATAGCTGAGTTCTTTTCCCAGTTTTGAGTGTTCAAATGCCTTTGTTAGAACCTTAAAGGTACATTAAGTCAAGAATCTGATTTCACACAGAAGTCAACGAACAACTCTGGGTCCAATCCAGCCCATCATCTGTTCTAACACAACCGGTAAGCCGGGCTTCGCTGACATTTTTAAATGGTTTTAAAAAGTCAAATGATGTTTATGATTTTGTAACAAGTTAAAATTAAAATTCAGTAGCCAAGCTTAAAGCTTTACCACGACATAGCCACACCCATCCACTGACATGTGTCCATCCTTGCTTTGCTTTAAACTCTTCTTTCAGCTTTTTGAGGCATAACTGATAAAATTGCAAGATATTTAAAGTGTATGATGTGCTGATTTGCGATCCACATACATCGTGGCAATCTCTCCATCTCGTTAACCAACACACCTCCTAGGACAGCAGAGTAGAGCCCCAATGGAGATGGGCTCTCTCACAAAACAGAAAACATTCACCTCCAGCCCCATCCAGGAAAGTCTGCTGACCCCTGATTTAGTTCATTTTCCCCTTTATCCAATTTTGCCGACTGATGAAAGTTCACAGACTAAAGACCTGAAGGGTAGATTCAAGAGACACAGATTTGAAAGTGAGAACACTACAAAGTGCAAGTTTCAAAAAAAGACATTCAGGTGAACTCATGATCCTCACCATTTAATTTCTAGGGAAAATTGCTTTCCAGTGGAAACCAGAGGGATAAACGTTAAACTATAAAGTTTTTCTGAGAAAAACAACACAAAACAGAGCAGGGCATAAAAGGGCCTCCTTTCCTACATCCTCATCTCTTGGACAAGAATTTTGGGTTTTTAATCTCTTCTATCTGATGTATTTATACATGAAACCTCAGGAAGAAACATAATCGGATGCAAGCTTTCTTTAAAAACCATAAAAATGGGGGCCCTGGGTGGCTCAGAGGGTTAACCTCTGCCTGCGGCTCAGGGTCCTGGGATCAAGCCCCACATCAGGCTCTCTGCTCAGCAGGGAGTCTGCTTCCCCTCCCCCCCCATCTGCCTCTCTGCCTACTTGTGATCTGTGTGTGTGTGTGTCGAATAAATAAAATCTTTAAAAAAGATAAAGACCATAAAGATGTTCCTAGGATTTGTTGCATTTTTTTTCAAGCCCAGTGTTTAGCAGGTTGTTTTTATTTTTCTTTTCAATTTTATTTATAGTCTAAAATTCATCTAAAAAAAAAAAAAACCTGCTCTTGGGGCGCCTGGGTGGCTCAGTCATCAAGCATCTGCCTTAGACTCAGGTCATGATCCCGGAGTCCCAAGATCAAGTACCACATCGGACTCCCTGCTTGATGGGAAGCTTGCTTCTCCCTCTCCCACTCCCCCTGCTTGTGTTCCCTCTCTAGCTGTGTTTCTCTCTGTCAAATAAATAAATAAAATCTTAAAAAAAAAACCCACACACACACTATTTGCTTTTCTCTTTTCCAAACATTCCCCAGAGGAACCACAGATAATGAAAACAAGCTCTATATCTTCTGCTCATTTGTATGTAAATACATAATGTGCACACATTCTTACATCCTCTTTTCCATGGAGTTGTGTTGTTTTCCATTACTGTAAACTTTCGAGGAGCTGGAAAGAGGGAAAGGAGTCGATGCTTACCATAATCTTCCAAAAGTTGGCATATATTTAGTTTATCTTGCAATTGAGGAGTCAGAGACTTGCCTCTCTCGTGGGACCCAAAGATAAGAACTCGTCCCATGTACAAAAAGGAAAGCAAACTTAGCAGATCTGCCCTCGCGTTTTTAGTCAACACCACCAAATTCAGATGGAGTAATCATTTCCGTGGTAGTGACTGATGTGGGAAGCAGAGGCAGAAGGAAAGTATGAAATGTCTTGACCACCTACAGCCCATCGACAAGTCCTTGAAACGGGCAGAGGGGCGTTCCTCTAGGGGCTCAGCTGCCTTGATGTTGACCCTTCACTTAGGGCAACAGGCAGTCCAGCCCCGACCCCCAGGGCCCTGCGAGTCTACTTGAACATATACCAATCCCTTTAGAAATTTCCTTTATCTCTAAACCTCCAAGATACGTGTTGGTAAACATCCCCCAATCATATGCCCCCCCCAATATACATCTGAAGGGTCTTATGACCCAGGTTTTATTAAACGGTAATAAATGACCTTTTCCCAATAATATCTAGCTCCCTCAAGGTCCTGGAAACCTTGCTTCCAAATTCCTTAGATACTTCCACTATCCCTAACCCTCTGCCAACTTGGAAATATATAACGGGACACGCCTCATGATCCTGGTGCAGCTCCTTCTCCCACAGGTCCTGTCCCCAGGCTTTAATAAGACCACCTTTTTGCACCAAAGATATCTCAAGAATTCTTTCTTGGCCCTCAGCTTCAAAGCCTAGCATCTTCCCTACATTAGTAACGTGATATTTCCTCTTATGGACAGAAATCATAGATAGTCCCATAAAGACTCCGTCCAAGTGATTGTGTTTGATTATGTTTTCAGGCTTTGACATGATACAGAGCCAACTGTGGACAAATCTCTCATGAAAGCACCTGCAAGACAGAGGCATGATCAGAAAACCACCCATCCTCCTCCTAATACCCCTCAGAAATGAAACTCAGAAGCAAGCAAGGACCCCTGGGTTCACTCTGAAGCCCCTCCTCTTCTTGGGCTCCCTGGCCTCTTCTGACACCTCCTCTCCCCTCTGCCTCCATGATTTCTGCTTGTTCGCAGAACCTTACACTGATATCCCTGAACGTTTGCCACTGGCAGGAGTGACCTTTGGTTATATGCAAAATTCAATTAAGTGAACCTTCTCACTGCACAAAGGAGGCGTCACTATGTGCCCAGAGTTAATTAGTAGCAATTTATGGCTTTGTGTCATTCATATGAGAAAACTAATTTCACCGGAAGTGTTAATGGAAAAGAATGAGTTCCCCCATCCCCCTCCTTCTCCAAGAACATTTCCCACTTAACAAAAGCTTTGGCATCCTGGATGATTATCAGCCCAGAGAGGGCAGAGAGGGCAGAGCCCCTCACCTCAGGATGGGGGGAGCAGGTGGGGAAGAGAACTGAAGAAGAGAAGGCAGATAGGCGCAATATCTGAGCCCAGGAAGCATCCAGACCCACTAAAAAAGCCACCTTCCTGTGAGAAAAAAGAAACCACAGGTAAAGAAGCTCCAAGGCAGCCATGCTGAGCCCCATTCCCAAAGGACAGGAGCAGCTGGGGCATGAGTGGGCACCTGGAGACGGGGGTCCTGAGCCGTGCGGAGAGGCTGCAGGGACACCGAACACCACAGGGAGGGCTGGGCAGGTGCCCACGGGCAGGGAGAGTTTCCATCGGGGAGGCAAGGCCATGGCCAGACCCCCAGTGGGAACGGTTGGGAGAAGCTAAGTGGGCTCCAGTCAGTGTTCAGCTCTTTTCACACCATAACCTGGATTGGGGAGCAGGATGGATAAGAATAGGCGAGTGCCTCCACCTGGGGCGATGGTGTCTGTGAGGAATCAGAGTAGAGGAGGAGGAGGAAGCTTCTCATTTCCAGCCTTCATGGGCTTCTTGTTCAAGCCAGAGACCTGAGACGGTAAGAGTGTGGGCATGGTGGTAGAGCTACTCCAAGCTCACAGTCGGTAGGGAGGTTGGAGCGCTGGTGCACCTCCTGCCCGGCAGACTATGGCCAAAGACTCAAAGCCAATGGTGCCAGGAGCACATGGGGTCTGTCCGGGGCATCACGCTTTAAACGTGGTAGGAACCAATTCACAAGAAAGTACTGGATCAAGGTGACCAACAGATCAACATTCAACTCTCTCTCCTCAACCTTGCCCCAAATTCCTCGAGATGATTTAAAACGAAACAAAACAAAACAAAACAACCCACACACATTTAAAAAACAGAATAAATCCATGAGGCTTGTGACATGAAAAAGAAACACAGCTTCTGCCATGAAGCCACTGAGATTTTTAGACTGTTACATCAGCTCGTGTAATTACATTAAGACAAAACATAATGACTTGAAAGAACATACTTTATCATTTTAAAAATAATGAAACCTAAAATATATAACATTATTTTAGCAGGTGGATAGCAAGAAAATTGATATGTAAGACTGTGAAAATGCATCAATGTTATCTTGTGCAAGATTTTTGATAAAGCCCATGCCTTTTATTGCTTGGGAGGCAGGTCACGTGCCCGTGTCCCGCGGTTGTGGAGAAGATGCACAGAGGTTAACAGAGTGTCCCGCTGCAGCTCCTCTTGGAAGGCAGGAGAAGGAGATGACTTCCGACATATGAACTACCATGCAAGAGGGAAATGCAAGCAATGGACTCCGGGGCCCCTCACCCTTGCATGGCTGGAATGACAAGAACTATAGAAATGAAAATAATGTACTTGTGAGCCAAACTGGGGAAGGAGCTGAGATGTCCTTCAACAGACGAATTGATAAAGATGTGGTTCATATATACGATGGAATATTACCCAGCCATCAGAAAAGATGAATACCTACCAGGTGCATCAACATGGACGGAACTGGAGAGGATTATGCTAAATGAATTAAGTCAAGCAGAGAAAGACAATTATCTTATGGTTTCACTCATATGTGGAACATAGGAATAGTGTGGAGGGTCATAGGGGAAGGGAGGGAAAACTGAATGGGAAGAAATCAGAGAGGGAGAGGAACCATGAGAGACTCTGGACTCCTGGAAACAAACTGAAAGTTATAGAAGGGAGGGGCTTGGGGAGAGGGTAGCCAAGTGGTGGGTATTAGGGAGGGCATGTGATGTGATGAACACTGGATGTTATACACAACTGATGAATCATTGAACACTACATCAAAAATAAATGATGCACTATATGTTAGCTAACTGAACATAATAATTTAAAAAGAAGTGTATTTGTGAAAGCATGAAAAATATATCAACAGAACTGCACAAAAAAATCTGATAATACCACTAATGAGGCATTTCAAATCAGTGTAGAAAAAATGTTCTCTTTGACATGGTGCTAGTAATTTGCCACCCAGTAAGAAGTAAAATAAAACTAAATACATATACCATGACCAAACCATAAAGTTTGAAAGAATGAAAAGAAAATATCAGAATAATTTTGTAATCTTATGATGAGGAATAATTTTCTGAACTAGTCACGAAACTCAGAGAAACACTGACAGATTGACTGCTTAAAACACATGTACAATCCAAAAAACACACAAGTGGGAAACTGAAAAATAAGAGAAGATGTATGCAATATATGCAACCGGCTGGAGATTCATATCTGGAATATCTGTTGGAAATCACCCACCACTCAAGATGGGAAAAAGACCCAGAGAAAAATGTGTAAAATCATGAACCAGTGGAAAAGAAAGTTCTAGAAGTGTACTCTGACATGGAAGGGTCCTGAGGATATGGAGTTGGAAAAAATGCACAAGAGTTGTTGCAGTATAATCTTGTGTGCACGTTATAATTGTGTGTGCGCATGCTCGTGTGTTTATGTCTGTGAAGGATCCAGAAGGCTACCGAGAGGATGGGTAGTCTGGGACCTCCGAGGGAGAGCACTCTCCAGAGTCATTTCGAGAAGAAACTGACAATATCTATGCTTTATTCCAAAGCCTCCATATTATTTTCTTAATTACACAGAGAACTGTCACACACACACACACACACACACACACACACACACACACACAAATCTATGTATATGTTTTTAATAGACTTTGTTTTTCAAAACAGTTAGGTTAACAGCAAAATGAATGAAGTTCAGCGAGTTCCTAACTCGCCCATCCCCACACACGCACTGCCTCCCTCACGGACCACACCCCCCTGCAGAGGGTACATTTGGGGCAATCAATGAGCCTGCATCCACACGTCAGCACCCAGCCCATCACAGTGGGTCACAATAAGGTTCATTCTCAGTGTTGTACTCATGTGGGTTTGAACAAACATTAATGACGTGCATCCACCTCTGTAATATCCTGCAAAGTACTTTCACTGCCCTAAAATCCCCTCTGCCTCTTCATCCCTCTCTTCCCCCCAACTTCTTGGGATCTTTTTACCGTGCCCATAGTTCTGCCTTTCCCAGACGGTCATATGGTTGGAATCATACAGGATGCAGCACAAAGCGTGTTTTAAAGTCTTCAAAAACACAGACCTATGCTAGAGCTGCGTCTGAGCCTAGGGACATGTAATCTTGGGGAGGCAGAGGAAGCTCCGGTGGTCACCAGGAAAGACGAGAGGGCACGTGAGCTGAGGAGCGCCCAGAGCAAGAAGGGAAAGGTCTGTCCGTGCCTGGAAGAAGGTGCAGCACAAAGTGACACTGCACAAAACATAACTCTCCATGACACCCACCAACTATAAAAGCTGTGCCCCCAAATTGTAAAGGGCAGAATTAACTGGTGAGGAAATGCGATCAGTACTCAGTCAACTTTCATAAAATCGCTGACTGTAGGGAAAATGTCCTATAGGATGATAAAAGATTAGATTAAAAAGATAGATACAGGAAAAAACACACACACACACACACAAAAGTTATCCTGTAAAGGGAAACTTCGGCATGCCTGCAAAAAGAAGCAGAATAAACACAGAGGAAATGTGCTTGGCTGAAAACAGGGTATGTCCAAGTTATTCTCTTAAACTTTAATGGTAAAATTCATTGCTTTTTATGTCTTAAAACTAACTAACTACCTACTAACTGCCTAACTAACCACAGGCAGAACCTAGAGTTGACCTCCAGCTTGTAAGTCCAAGTGTAAAAATCTATTAATTTTTTAAAAACCATAATTAACCACCAAGGACTGTCAAGGGGATGTTTGATTATGTGAAACTCAATGTTGCCAAGTCATTTGTAACAAGATGGAGAAAGTGTATCTCTAACAGGCTCGCCCACAGGGACAGGACTGTCAGGACGTGATTTTCCTGAGGGATAGAAGGGACTGGGGGGCTATGTGCTGGGACTGTGTAGTTCTGGAAAACACAGGGATATTAATGGTACAAAACGAGGATGCAGAAAATGGAAGGGTTTGTGGGGAGAACTCAGTGTGAGCAGGTCTTGCCAGGAGAGGGCTGGGGCACTGTGGGATGCCCGGGGGTGGAATTAACACGGAGGGAATTAACACGAGGCACTGGTTCCTGGGGGTGCAGGGGCTGAGAAGCCAGTCGGAGATGGGCTAGAACTCAGAGGACAGCAACAGGGATCTAGAGCCACCCCCGGCCAGAGACGCAGGTGGAAGTGGTCCGTGGATGGGCCCCTGGGGATGGAAAACCGGAACCACAGGGGGTCTTTCTGATGGAGAGGGTGCTGACAGAGGGGTGAGCTCCTGCTGGAGACCCTGCCTGGGGGGAGGCAAGGGGGAGACACCCAAGCCTCTTCTTCCCGCCTCTCCTCTGTGGGTGGGTGGTCTCACCAAGCCAGAAGCCAGCTGACTAGAAGCCTTCTATGCAGTAGAGCCCAGGGGGTCAGGGAGGGCTATTGGGAGAACAACTGCCACCTGTCTGGAGAGAGGGAGCACACCGCCGAACCCCATGGACTTTTGAGAAATCATGCAGAGATCCAGGTAGGTCTGGTTTGATTGGATTTCCTGGGGAAGAGAGCCAGGGCTTCTTGGTGAGGGCAGGGCAGGGCAGCGCAAGAAACTCACACAGAGCTGTATCTTCGGTGGTGACCAAGAAAACCAGGACAGAAAGGGCACAGGTCTGCAGAGATGCTGGAAATGACCCACTCGAGGAATGAACCCGGTGAGTGAGCAACGTCCACCTAAAACCTCAGGTGATGTCCCAAGCCCAGGATGCCTGTGTTGCATGCAGGAGCCCAAAAATCCTGGTCTCCAAAGGAAGCCTCCAAAAACTTGGAGTAAAACTATCCCTAAGCAATTACAAATGACAAAGAGACTGGATCTCCTAAATTGTGCTTTCATGTCACTGGATATAAACAGTAATAGCTTATTATCTCCTGGATACCAGAGCGGCGTGATCAGGGTGGAGTGCCCAAGCTCATTATTTCCAGCCTTTCACTCTTCACGAGCATCTGAATCGCTGTCATCTTCTCAGATCCACAGTCTCAAATGCTAAGGTGCATTTGTCATCGCCTCGCTGTTCACTTGGTCCCCTACAGGGTGACTGTGGTGTGTAATAGCAGATCGGGACCACCCCCTCTGCCCTGTCAAGACGCCGTGTTCTCACGGGTTGCAGGCACTGCAGGCTTCCTCTTCTGCCCACCGGGCATGTTTCCAGACCTTTACCTCTGAACATGACGCGCCTGCCTGCAACACCCAGCCTCCTAGCTCAGATCCCACCTAATACACACGGTCGTAACTGCCTGCTCACAACCAGGGAGCCCCCAGTGTCCCCACAGCACGGCGGCAGGCCCCCAGCCCTCTCTGCGGGGAGCCCCAGAAAGCCTGCAGCAGGGGTGCTTCGCCCCAAGCGGGGCTCTCTGTGTCTGTCTTAAGTACAGAAACAAGTGTAATTGTGCTTAAAGAAATCGGTTTCCCCATATTGATGACCGGGGCCACCGGAGGCCATAGGGGAAAGTCCTGACCCGTATTGCAGCTCAATCCCGTTTATGCTGGCTATCACTTGAATCTTTCCGACACATCCTGCTTCGTGTTTTCCTCAGGTTGAGTTCTGTGCAAGGAAACAGTCTGAATCCTAACGAGATGTCCCCAAAAGATAAAAATAGGCAGCTCCACGTCATAATCCTGGTCCTCGAGAGACAATGTGAATAAGTGTAAACACATCACCTCCTTACTTTGCAGGTTTTTAAAAACTTCCTAAAGGACTGTTTTAACCTCAAAAACACCCTTCTAATGTTTCCCACTGCACAGAGGAAGCAAACTGATTTTGGAATACACACACACACACACACACACACACACACACACATCTTTGTGCGTATCTGCTACGTGATCTCAAGACTTTTTGAAGAAAAGCTTGAAAAACGAAACCTTGTACAGCACATGATCATGCCGCAATTATTAACTGGAAAGTCTTTAGCACCTATTATGGCTTCATGATGAGCTAGGACACCTTCCAAACTGATGTTAACATAACAAAATATGCCTCCAAGAAGTCATCTGAGACATTGTTCCTATGATGCTATGACGATCCATCGTCTACAGAGACCAGGAAAATCAATAGCAAGTTAAATCAGATTTTTACTGTGCTCATACACTTTGCTTTAGTAAATAAATCTACTTCTAAAATGTTGCCATAAAGAAATTATTACAAATTCATTAAATAAAGTAAGAAGGTTACCATTTAAATAAATTCTTAGGTAAATTATTTTATAAGGCATAAGGGTCACTCTCTGGCTTGTGTTTTGTTGGATATGGATTTTTTTCAAGCACTCTGGGTGTCCTTAGGCAAAGAAATACCTAAATTTAGAGGAGAATTTAAGCTGCACTCTCTAACCTTAATTTTTAAAACTGCTACATAAAAAAAATTATTTCCAGAATATAAAAACAACAGCCTACCCTTCTTAGAGTCTCTCTGTGCAAAGAGCCCCCCTTTGAAGCCTGCGTGGTCAGAGAGACTCAACAACCCAGGTGCACTGGGATGGCGGCGCCCTCTGCAGACCAGGAAGAGAACTACCGCGTCGTGAGCCCCTTGAAGGCCACCAAGCAGGAGTTCGGATTCCAAACATGAAGAGACAGACTTTCCTTTCTCTCCTACTACTGCTCATACCCATGGTATTTCCACCTAAAGAAATCATTTTCACACAGTTTCATGGGAAAATGCCTCCTTTTTTTATTTTGCTATTCTTGTTTAAGGAGAATAAATTTTCCTTTATACTTAATGAGCAAAAATATAACAATGACTCCAATTATGCTTGGGACCTGTATCAAGGTAACAAAAATGGAGGCATTCAAAACTGAATTAAACACCATCACTAATGTTAGCTTTTGATTCTTCCTGTAAAGCCCCTTTCCAGAAACATCACAAACCCCATTTCCTATCCACCAGGATTCCAACTTTTAAAAAAGCTATTAAATCATTGGTGACCTCTTCTGTTTTATGCATTAGTTCAATTAGTTATTGCAGATATAGTAATTTTCCAGCATGTTACTGCTTCCTATATTGGTCAGAATAGGGTAGGTTATGCTGTAATTGTAACCTAATCTGAAAATCTCAGAGGCTTTGTTCATAAAGGTTCATTTGCTGGGGCACCTGGGTGGAACAGTCTGGTAAGCATCTGACTCTTGGTTTTGGCTCATGTCACGATCTCGTGGGATGGAGTCCGTGTCAGGCTCCTCGCTCAGCACAGAGCCTGCTTGAGATTCTCTCCCTCTGCCCCTGACCCGCTGCTTGTGCTCTGTCTTTCTCTCGCTAAAATAAATAAATATATCTTTAAAAAAATAAAAGATTTATTTGTTTCCCTCACCAATGCTCCTGTGATATCAGCCACTTTCTAGGGACTCTTGAGTTCAGTGACTCAGAGATCCAAGCAAAATGATTCTTGCAACCACCATCTGTGTCCCGTGGCTTCCAGCTCACAGCAGGGGACTGTAGGGTCATGCACCTGCTCTAATTATGCTTTGAAAGCCTAGAAATGATGCTTATGTGCAGAACTTGCCACACGGCCCTACCCAACTCCACGAGCCTGGAAAATGTGGGTATCAGATTGGAGAGTCCCTGAACAGTAAATGTCTCTGCCACAGGACGTATTTCAAAAATATTTTAAGTTTACTATTTTTGAGGGAGATGTAAATCTAACCCAGAAGTTCCACCCCACTTATATAGTATCTAGGATAAAATGAAGTCTTGATCAGTTGTAAATCACTATGTTACTTTAGTAAATACAAAAAAAGAAGGGAAGAAGCAGCTTCCTTCAAAGTAAAGTGTTAGAAGAATACTGTTAACTAGGTACCAGGATAAACAGATCAGCTCAGGCATTTGGAACAAGGCGTGACTGAGAAGAAAAGTAACAGATAGTAATAAGCCAGCAGGCAAGAGGTGGCAACAATTTTTCATGGACTATAAACAACGTAACACAGTTATGAACGCAGAGGAGAAAAATGAAATAAAGCTAAGAGTCTGGCTGCTCAACCACTTTTAGCCTCAGTGGAGAAAGAGCACCTCCCAGTGATGCTTCCTCATATATCCTGCAGATGTTCCTGGGCACAAGAGCTCGGATCTCAGCTGCAATGCAATGGTTAAACTCTAATGCATTTCTGGGCATTTGAAATGGCTTCCAGAAGGCCTGGTGAACCATGATCTTACATAACTGTCCACCACAGATGATTTCTCAAGTAATTGGGGGAGCTAATCAGTGTCACTAAAAACAGAGGCGATGAAACCGCAAACTCATCCCCACGGTCGGGATACTCCACAGGGGAGCCAGAAAAATAGGGCAGAAGAGGGAGGGAGGGTGATGAAGGACTAAGGCAAGCAGGATTCGTGAGGATGGGCAGCTCAGAAGGAAAGTACTTGTGTGTGGAGCTGACCAGCATCAAACATGACCAGATACCAGCATGATGTCCCCCCTTCCTGCCACTCGTCCCCGCAGACACGTGTGTACGTGCATGGGCATGTGCACACGTACACACACACACACACACACACACACGTGTGTCAGGGACAAACACCTGTTGTAAGTACTCCCTGGGCTCGGTGAGGAGGTTACCACGCAAGAAAGGAAAAGCTGAAAGCTTCCCTGATGTCCGGAAGGGGGCCCGGAACTCAATGCCAGGCATGTCATCGTCCTGTTCGACATAATGGGACAGAGCACCTGCCTCAGACAGGCTCCGCTGAGAGCACGACACAGAGACAAGGCACATCCCTTCACAGTCTTGTCTAAGCACAGACGACAACAAGGTACCCGTGCCACCCATGGGAATCGCACGCCCCTTTCTGCATCAGACTTGACGGCCACCTCTTGACCATGGACAGCTTTCCCTCCACAGCACCCGAACCCCTCTGTTCACATGACGTAGCAAGACGCCCAATCCTGGAATTTTCCCTGCTCTCTGACAGCTTCCAACTAGAGCAAACGCCCGCTTTGTCAGATCCTCTCCCAAATCCCACACCCAAGGTCCAAATCCTATACCACATTCTTTCTAACACCCTGTTACTGAGACACCCATCGCTCCTCGTGGGGCGTGTCCTCCTCTGCTTCCTGAGTACAGATCCAGCTGTCGGCCTGCAGGTGCACATCTGGGGGCTCAGCTGCACAGCCCCGCTCAGGGGTGAGAGCCTCCCAGGCGACAGCGGGGCTAAGCCAGGCGAGGGGCTTCACCACCACCGCCCCCAACAGCTCCCATCCTGGTGGAAAACGACACATACGTGCGGTCAGGAGGAGAGGAAGAAGGGAGCGGGAGGGAAGAAAAGAAGAAGGGAGTTTGTTTCTTCCTCAATGGCTTCTGCGCAGCTCTCCAGGAGTCTGCAAATGCACACCTGCCCGCGTGCGTGCAAGCACAGGCACAATTCGGCGCCTCGAGAGGACGGGAGTGTGTGTGGAAATACAGAGCTGATGCCCACTTCTCTTCTGCAGTTCCTCGGCGTGGGCCCTGCATACGGCTCGAGCCACCCCAGGGCAGGGGAGGGACAGTGCGGCGCTCAGGGCTGCCAGGAGTGGGGGGCAAAGATGAAGGTATGGCGCAGCCGAAACTTATTTTCAAGGAACTTGTTTCTCTCTGTGTCATGGCGAAAGCACGTCAGACAGGCGGAAAAATGAGCCCGGGCCCAACCCCCAAGAGACAGCAAAAGGATGGGAGAGGCCTCTTCTCAGAGACTGCTTTCTCCGGGAAGAGCGGTGATCCCCACGATGCTCGGCCCGGTCTGGTTGCTGGGAGAACTGCCCTGATTTCTAACAAACAGGACTAGCCCGTGGTGGTGCTGCTGGAGACAAGAAAGCCACTGTGGCAGGGCTGGTGCCAGACCCAAGGGAGGTCAGGATGGACTGGAGCCCCTTGGGACTCCCAGAGTGACCACGGGTACTGTCTGTCCATGCCTGGAGGTCTGGGCATCCTTGGGCAGACAGCCTCTCTCACCCGGGCCTGTAACCACGGACAGTTTCCAGTTCTGTGACTCTAGAAGAGGGAGGGCGGAGACACTCGGAGAAGGGGCATGCATGGCTCTGACAGGGGCATCTTCAAGGAGCAATGGGATTTAATCCACAGGGTGCCCAGCAGATGTTCATGATTATCCTAGAAATGACAGAAGCACATAAAAATAGAGAAATGAAAACAGCACACTACCATGTTTGCCTAACAGAAAGGAAGCAGCAAAGAAGGCTCGAGGGAGCAGAAACAGCATAAGACATGCAGGGAAGAAAAATGTTGGACATAATCGCACCCACAGAAGTGGGTCAAACTCTCCAACCAAAAGGCAGAGGCTGTCAGCGTGACGAGCAAGAGCCGGCACTTTACTGCCCACGAAACACACACATCAGATTTAAAGGTGCAAAGAAGGGGCGCCTGGGTGGCTCAGTTGGTTAAGCGACTGCCTTCGGCTCAGGTCATGATCCCGGAGACCCCGGATCGAGTCCCACATCGGGCTCCCTGCTCGGCGGGAAGCCTGCTTCTCCCTCTCTCACTTCCCCTGCTTGTGTTCCCTCTCTGGCTGTGTTTCTCTCTGTCAAATAAATAAAATCTTTAAAAAAAAAATAAAAATAAAGGTGCAAAGAAAATAAAGATAAAAGGATGAAAATATAGAGACCATGAAAATAGTAAAAGGGGGCTGGAGAGGCTCTGGTAATATCAGACAAAAGGGACTTCAAGACAAGGTATATTTTGTTTTGTTTAGTTTTTGTGTCTTCTTTTTCCATTTTTTAAAATTTGATTTCGATGAACCCACCTATAGGACCGCATTAGTTTCAGAGGTAGAGTTCAGTAATTCATGAGGTGCATACGACACCCAGTGCTCATCCCATCACGAGCCGTCCTCCAGACCCATCCCCCAGTCACCCCATCTCTCCCCATCACCCTGCCAGCAACCCTCAGTCTCCTGAAGTTAAGAGTTTCTAATGGTTTTTAAGACTGAGTATGTTAAAAGAGCCAAAGCAGGACATTTTGTTGAGATATAAAGACCGATTCACTAGGAAGATATAACAAGCATAAGTATCCTTGCACTTAATAAAAAAGCCCCAAAATACACAAAGCAAAAACTGCCTGACTGAAAGGGGAAATAGCCAATTCAACAATAAAATCAGAGCATTCAATACTTCTCTCCATAACTGATAATAGGTCTCCACAAAAATTCAGTGAATTACTGGAGAGCAACACTACCAACCAGATCGAGCTAACGGACATATATAGAATTCTCTGGTCTATCCACATATTCTTGGGAAGCATGGATGAATTGATTTCCAGGATAAACCATATTCTAGATCATGAACATGTTTCAGTGATTTTAAAAGTTTGAAACTGTATAAAGCATTTTCCCTGACCAAAATCGAGTGAGAAATTAGAAATCAACACAGATAAAGATGTGGGAAGTCCCCAGATTTTGGAAATTAAACCACACTAAGTCTCCAGTACACACATGGGCACGGCGGCAGCATCTTTAACAGTCCCCAGCCGGAAACCACCAAATGCCCACGGGTAGGTCAATGAGCACAGCGGAATCCCTTCCACTCGGCAACTAAAGAAGCGAACTACTGATACATGTAACAGCGAAGGGGAAGGTCCCAGCATTACTGCCAAGTGAAAGGAGCTGGGCACAAAGAGCTTCCATTGATGTCAACATTGCTAGAAAAGACAAAAACATGGAAACAGTAAGAAGAGCCCTAGCTGGCGGTGGCCAGGAGTGGGAGTGCGATCCCCGGAATGCACAGGAGGAAACTTTTAAGGGGGATGGAAATGTTCTAAGCCTGCATACAGTAGTGGTCACACAGTGTATATTACTAAAACACCACTGATCTGCACATTCCCACTGGACGGATTGTGTGTTATGTGAATTTTAACTAGTATGCTGTAAAAGTAACAATACCAGACCCCGCAAAAAAAATGGTTACACAGTCAAGGGTGCATTCAAAGAGGCTTTAAGGCTCACTGGATGGTCCTCCATAAACAAATTAACTCATTTTACCACTAAACTGGTATTAAGGAAAGCAGAAGTGTCTACACCTATCAGTGAATTCATTTGCAAGACTCGCCCACATGCAGGATGTGCGCCAATAGCGGGCTGTGCGGCTGCATTCACGAGAGCGTGTGGGCACACCAGCCCAGCCGGCAGGAGGAAGGGAGGCTGGCACTTCCCAGCTCCGGGGATGGTCAGGGCAGCGGTGCGGCTCTCCATGAGTCTTGTTTGCCCAACCCTCTCTCCATCATGCACTAAAACACGTTTGCCTTGGCATTGTCCTTTGGGCACTGTGAGCCCCCAGGTACAGAGTATTTGTTCCAAAGGTCACCAGGTTGAGCATGACCGCGCTGGAGCCCCAAAGAACAGCCTCCGACAGCTGCGTCTTGACGCCCAGAGGAGGCGTCCCGTGTTAGCTGTGATGGCCTCTGCGCAGCCATCACCACCACCTCCCGGAAGAGATTTCAGGGCTTCACGTGTAGATTTTAGCCACCAGACCGAAATCGGTCTCTTAAAGATAGTGGAAGGTGGACGCAGGGCTGCGCGGGTGCATAGTTAACGGGCTCTCCTGAGGATAAAAAGGACCTGATGTGTAGCATTTGCTTTTGCTTAAGCCACTGAAATAAATTTAAAAGCATTTTAAACTAAATAAAGTATTGATTAGTATTCTTATTGTTTCTCTGGTTATTCTGCCCACACATTTTCGGTAGAGTCACTTACATGGATGTGTGTTGTAAGTACATGCGCACACATCACAGGCATACACACGTATGTGTGCGCACATGCACATACGTGCTGGGTCCTCCAACCATTAACAAGAAAATGGCTCATGGTGGATCTTAAATCATAGAAAACACAGCTCCCCTTAGTAAAGTCAGTCACCCTATGGTTTGGCCAAAATGACTGGGAAATGCTGGCGTTTAAGTGTGCTGATTAATTTTGCCATCATCTCACAGGTTCTAGCCTCATAGAGAAACCTGTCCAAGAGTCAGACAGGGACCAAAGTAGCGACCTCAGCTTTGGTAAAAGTCAGGACAACACAGAGGCTTAGCACTGCAGCCAAAATGGATGGTCTGCTCCTGCCCTCCAGCCCACATCCCATCCACCGGCCAGGGAGCTAGACCATCACTAGACAACTCTGACTAGGAAAACAGTAAGTTCTAACTTTGTGTCATGCCCTACCCTTCAAAGGAAGGCAAAGACTCTCTGATGGCAGGCTGCTGTTCTAAGACTGACTCAGAACCCATCCCTATGAGGAGGACGTCAGACCAAGCCAGAGGGATTTGAATACTGCCGCCTAGTTTGATTCGAGTTGTAGTTGAGATAGTAGTGGTCGAGACAGCTCCCATTTCTTGTGTGTCCATCATGCCAGGCTTTTTGCAGACATCACTCTTAGCCCTGAGACCACCTGCCAGGTATGTTTACCCTCACTTGCTGATGTGGGCACTCAGAGTCATGCTCCCCGGGCCACCCTAACTGGGAGAACAGGATGCCGGCTCATGACTCTCTCACTCCACACATCATTCTGTGCAGTAAAATAATTCACACTTGACTGGGATCCAGGCAGGTAGATGGTAAGAAGTCAACTGTGTAACATCAGGCACAAAACCTGGCCAAGAGAAGTCCAACAGAAGACCCCTAGAAGTCACAATAATCCATGGGGCATTTATCCTACTAGAAGGATAATTCCTCGTGCTCCTCATTTCATCCAGTGTCCTTTGATGGAAGTATCATCTCACTTTCCAGCTGGAAACCTGAGACCTAACCTAGCCAGGCCATCTCGGACTGCACAATTCTGCCCCATCACCCTTTGTAGACTGTACTGTGCGTGGGCCCAGTGTTGAGTTCAAAGTCCTGAGACCCAACCGAAGGTTCTTCCAACACTGAGGTTCCTGCAAGTCCAAGGTTATTGAGCTAATCTTGCTACCAGATGGAAACTCTGTTGTTAGAGGGCCTCATTCAGTTGTGACGGATCCACTAGCCAGGGATTTGGCATTTCTCCAAGGGTGATGCTGAGTTCCATGTCCTCTGGAGCAACCAACTGAAAATGGATAAGGTAGACCACATCGTGTCTCTTTGAGCCAGGGACACATGGCAAGGGCTTGGCCTGCAGCCAAGCGCAGAGGAAAACAGGTCAGGATTAAATGTGACTATTGTGGATACCCAAGATCAGCAATTCACACACTACTGCTTGTCTTGGGGGCCCCCAGTGAGAAATTTTGGGTCTCTGCCCATGAGTGGTGGTGGGTCCACACATCAGACAGGCAGGTGATCTCCCATTGGGCTCGGAGGACTGGTCGATGGCTAGCAATGAAAGACACATCTTTGCAGGAACGATGGGCAAAAACTTCAAAGCTCACAGAGAATGGGGACCCTTGATAATTTTGTTGTTCTGGTTTAGCTGTGGGAGCAGAAAAAGCAGCCACGGTATACTGTAAAGATACTTTCAAATATAAAAGACTTTTGTAAGCTATATTTTGTCTTGAGCTTTCCCTAAACGGTACGAAGGAAACTCACATCTTAAAATTACCGTTGCCAGACAGAGTCCCCAGAGGGGGCGGGGAAGAGTGGTAATCAATCATTCAGCATTTATGTAATGGCTGACATCTACAAAGTACTTTTCCATCAGCTTTACTTATCTGTCCTCACAGTCCCTGCAGGTGGGCGTCAGCAATGGTCATTCCTAGCTTCTCAGAGAAGGAAGCGGGACAGGGACTTGATCCTTAGACAAAGATGTCCTACTAGAAAATAAAGTTCAAAATAAGTGAAAACCTTTTAATTCTATTCAGATTGCTGCTTTTAGAAATTCCTCATAGAAGTAAATCTTGTCCTCTGTGTCAGTAGCAGGGTGACGGTGTTTTTCTTCTTATCATATAAGAGCCAGATAATCAGAATTCATATCTAAAAATACCACCAACAGCAAAGGTCAAAAAGAGCTACTGCTTTAATTAATACTTTGGGACATAGCCTTTGCCATTTAAAACCAGAGAAATATATATTTGTGTGTGCATGTTCTCTGTTTTGGAGAGACAGACTTTAAGACTACAATCCACAATAAACAAGAAAAAATGTTTTGACTATTCCAAGATACAGAGCAAGCACATCATCAGCCAACAAGCGAATTCCCTGGTCTTGTACCATCGGAAAGTTGAGAGACGACCCAGGGCGAAGAGACTCACCTTTGCTATATTAACTGAGCCCCAGCCTTTGGCACCATGCTTGTACCCGGACAGCAAACCAGGCCTGCTCCCTGCAGAGGGGAAGGACATCAATCAGTAGCCCCATTTACATTCCGTTTACATTTTTGTGAGACCTATGATAAGTGACATAGTGGTGGGCAACAGAAGAATCTAATTTAGCCTGATAGATCAGGAAAGACATTCTGAGAAGGTGACATTGAGCTGAAATCAAATGGCTGAGTAGGTGTTAAGAGGGAACAAAGGGAGGGAGGAGGGAAATAGCATGTTCAAAGGCCCTGTGGTGATGCCTGCATGATTCACTGCAGGAACTAAACAGAGGGTAAAGACGCAGGGAAGAAGATGGAGAGAGCTCTGACTTGCAGAAGCAGAGGCAGGCCTGGAAGCTGATGACAGCCCCCAGAAGCTGGGGCTTAGCAGGTTGGTCTGTGGAGTTAAGATCAACTGCCACTTAGTAACAAGTATCACTGACAAGTCCCTAAGGGACCTCTGTGCCTCAGTCTCCTCTCCTGTAATCTGGTTTGCCTTACGAAGTTGTTGCAAAGACTCAATGTTCTGTTGTAATTAAAGTACTTTATATGCAATTTGATTTTTATCTAAAGACTTTACTGTCCCCTTCCTGACATCTTCTTACCATTTGGCTTCTATGCCTTAGCCTCTGTTCTGTGGCGCCCCGCTTTGTAACAAGCTTTGAGCAAGGATATCCTGATTGAGTTTGAAAAGTACTGCACTTTGTCATGCTAAGAATCTGAAAGTCTCATAGTTTAAAAAAAAAAAAATTAACTTTTTCAACCAAGTGTGCACAAAACTTGACTGCCCTATGTCACTCCCTTTTTGCTGGAGGCAGAACTCTCACCTCTTAATGACCAGTGTCCCTAAGTTCGCAGAAGTTCCACGGAGAGAACTGAGAGGCAGCAGCCAAGACTGATTTGAGACTCTGGTTCGTACGTTTGTAAGGCTGCAGCAGACATTAGACAATCAAACAAATTATTTCAAAGCTCCCATTTATACCCATCCTGAAACAATCCTCATTTCTCCAGACCTCTAGACCTCTCCCTAACCTATAATTACAATTTTCAATATATTCAGAAGATGACCCTCAGGGAACAAGTTTGTGTTACTAGAAGCTTCATTTCCCCCTAAGCCTCAGTTTCTCACCTATAAGACCAGGTGATCTAAGAGCCCTTATCTGGTTCTCTGCTAAAAGTCTCTTTTGTAAAAGGTGACATGTGTTATGTTCTTAAGTGATGACTGAGGCCAGCCCAGTATCCGTATAAATGAATAGACACACATCTAACCTCAAATAGACAAAGCTCTACGTCTTCGCCTCCTTGACTTCCCATTATTTTGCCCATCTCTTTGCTGGAGAATTTCACCAAATGCATCATCATGATCACTTTTATGATTTTCTATGTGTCCATTTTCTAGACACACATTAAATACATAGAAATGCAAAATATAATATAAAATAAATAAGTCATGGGAAGGTGATATACAGTCGGGGAATAGAGTCAATAACATTGTATTAACTTTGCAAGGTGACAGATTGTAACTAGACTGTGTTGGCCATTTCACATGTAAAAATGTCAAGTCAGGGGTGCCTGGGTGGCTCAGTGGTTGAGTCTCTGCCTTCAGCTCAGGACATGATCCTGGAGACCCGGGATCGAGTCCCACATCGGGCTCCCTGCTTGGTGGGAGGCCTACTTCTCCCTCTCTCACTCCCACTGCTTGTGTTCCCTCTCTGGCTGTTTCTCTCTGCCAAATAAATAAAATAAATAAAAAATCTTTTTAAAAAATGTCAAGTCACTATGTTGTACACCTAAAACTAACATAATATTGTGTGCCGATCATACCTCAATAAATTAGATAAAAAATAGTAACTTAAAGTGAAAACCTCCAAATTTTAACATCTGTTAAATCATGGATGACTATGCCTGTGTGGTTTTTCTCTATGTTTTTAAATCTTTCAAAATGTAAAAATTATGATCTTCAGTGAGTGATAAATTCCTGTTAGTAGTGATCTCAGAGAAATTGTCTTATCTCCGCTTTGCATCACATCCCTAACTGTCTCGAGGTTTAAATTTATGATTGGAAATACAATCTCGTTTCTTGCCCTGAAAAGTTCGGGTTTGGACAGTTATCTCACAGACAGCATTATTTACTTAAGGCCCAAAGTGAAGGCAACAAGGAGCTAAAATCATACCCAAGTATGTCATTCCATTTCAAAATTAATCCATAAGTCAGAGTCCTGGGAAAAGACAGTTTCTCATTAACTTTATCTGAAAGGGAGGCATATTTCAAATTATTCCACCTTGAGAATAGACACAAACCAAAATAACATTTTGATTTTATTGATAATAAACATTCAAAGACAAAGAGTAAAACAACTCAAACTCTGTTCCAATTATTGCAAATTTTGAATGAAGCCTGATTCTGGGTGGAGGCCAGCTGTGTTTACCTGTTGGGAACACAACAGTCTTTGTAGCCCTTAATTCTATACAAACAAATAAGACTTTAATTAAGGAATTTTTTACATCTTTTCTTTATAGGGAGTAAAATTTGGAAATTTCTTGCCAAATTTATACTAGCATGACCCCAGGCTCCTTTGGTCAAGATTAAGTTGGAGAGCTCTGGAAATAAAACACCACTGAGTGGAGGTGGCATAGGGCTGTTCTGAGCTCAGGGGAGGGCGGCTGGGGGCTGGGGCAGGGGCAGCTTGGGTGCTGTGGGAAGATCTATACTGGTGGGAACTCTAGAGACTCTACTTTCATCTCCTGGTCACTCTGTTGAGGCAGCACCTCTTTCCAAATCTATGGTAGGACTCCAATCCTCAGTCCCGAGGCCACAAGAAGAAAGTCAGGACCAGATGCTCTGTTTTTACAAGAAGTTGACCACATGCGTAGAGACTGATCAGCTTCAGGCTGTTGCTGCCCATCTTCTCATGGGCTGGTGAATTCCAGTCTCCTCCCCGGTGGAGAGAGCTATGGATCTGGGCCTTCCTCATACCCTTGGCTGGCAGGTGAGCCAATACACAGAACAAGGGAACTTCGAGCACAAAAAGGAAAAAGAACAACCTGCTGATGGGCAGGCCATCGTCATAAGGAGAGCTTACTGGATGACAGACTTTGCCAGAAATATTGGACCATGCTTTTACAGTTAGACTGACACACATTTGAAATGAAATAAGGACTACATTCACAATCAAAAACAGAAAGGAAAGCAATGAGAAAACAAAAACATTTTATATGAAAAAGACAATCTTTGAAAAAGAGATTGTAATGACAAGATTGAGTAACAGAGAAGGAATGAAACAACAAGAAGACAGTGTTGCAGGAATACCAATCCCAGAAAGAGGAAACGACAGAGTTAGAAAATGCAGGGGGAAAGTGAATGATATGGAGAAAATTTAAAATGCACAGAAATACAAACACAAGGAATCCTGGGGCAGGGGTGGGAGGGAGTTAATTAAAAGGAGACTAGTAAATATTTCAAGAAATGTTTTAAAAATTCCCCAGAGGTAAAAAATAAAAATAACGCCATGGTTCATTTTAACGGTTTCCCTGGAGTGCCAAACAAGAAAATAAATTAAAAACATGTGAATGGACTTTCAAAATATCAGACAAAAAGACAAATTTCAAAACCTCCTGAAAGGACACATCCTCTACCAAGGATGAAGAATTGGATCCACATCCAATTTCTCAGTAGCAACAATGGCTTCGAGGGATAAAAAAAAAAATTGGAGTAGGCTGCCTGGGTGGCTCAGTGGGTTAAGCCTCTGCCTTCGGCTCAGGTCATGATCTCAGGGTCCTGGGATCGAGGCCCCCATCGGGCTCTCTGCTCAGCAGGGAGCCTGCTTCCTCCTCTCTCTCTGCCTGCCTCTCCGCCTGCTTGTGATCTCTCTCTCTGTCAAATAAATAAATAATGTCTTTTAAAAAATTGGAATATTATCTTCAAAATATTGAGTCACCTAAATTGTTACATCAGATAAGGATATCTTTTTTTTTTTTTTTTAAGATTTTATTTCTTTGACAGAGAGAAACACAGCCAGAGCGGGAACACAAGCAGGGGGAGTGAGAGAGGGAGAAGCAGGCTTCCCACCGAGCAGGGAGTCTGACGTGGGACTCGATCCCTGGTCTCCGGGATCATGACCTGAGCCGAAGGCAGTCGCTTAACCAACTGAGCCATCCTGGCACCCCAGGTAAGGATATCTTGAGGCTTATAAGGTCTTGGAGGTATTGCCACCCAGAGGTCGCAGTCAATGAGAGCTTTAGGAGAAACCCTTCAACAAGGGAAGAGACAGCCAGGAGATGCTGCCAAAGCTATATGATGACGTAAAAAATAAATGCTATTGAATATCTCAGTAAGGCTTGCCACTGTCTTTATTAAATCATTAGCAACAAAATAAGAAGGTAAAATATGCCCGGAATCATACAGAATTGCTACTATAGATCCTCGGTGTCTAATATAGAATCCACTCACTGCATGTGGTTATTTAAATTTGGGTTAATTAAAATTCAATGAAATTTTAAAATCTGTTCCGCCATCACACTAGCCACAATTTCTGTGTTTCACAGCCCTATTTGGCTCTACTCTATCAGGCAGCATAGTCATAGAACATTTCCACCATTACAGAAAGTTCTGGAATCCAGCCCTAAAATACGGAATATCAGTATGACACAGTGTCTGTAAGGAATGTGAGACCAGTGAATACAAGGGAGTACAAGAGTTTTGGTCTCTTTACCAAAGAAATAAAAATATAATTTTTTTCAAATGTGGAAAGATTAAAGGTGCAACTAGGCTTTGCATAAGTTCTCCCCTACACCCCCAAAAATAATTAAATCACAATAATTAAAGTCTTGGCATTCTTGCGTTGTTTTTATTCCTCACTGATTCGGGCATTTTTGCAGAACAATTGCTTTGGGTTCCAAAAATAGCTCTTCTTGGCATAAAATATTAGTTAATAAATTCTCACATATCAAAAGGCCTTGCATCTTATAAATATTTTATAAACATTTGCCAGCTTACTTGTTTTTCTAAAGAATTTTGTTATCATTCTTTCTTTGTTTAAAAAGTCCTGAACCATGACTGTATCACTTCCTAGGACTGCAAGATAAAGGAAGGTTTTTCTCTAACCACATTGTTCTCTACAACTCGATTTACCCCTCCTTGTATGACTCAGTGCCTTGGCCTGGGGACAGCTCTCCTGCGGCTGTGATGCTTTGGGCCAGGCTGTAAGGTTCCGGGCTCTCCCCCCAGACGTGGCGCTCCCCCCATCCCCAGTTTCTGCCTGAGACCACCTCCGTTTGAGGGCGAGCATCCTGTGAGCCTTGTTCACATCTGCAGGTGCATCCAGGGAAAGGCGGACCCCTAAAGACCTGAGATGACAATTTGTACTTTATCCTCAGCTGGGTCATGGAACTCATTTATTCAGCAAATAAATTTCGAGTATTGACACAGCTTCCTGTGCTCTACGAGGTGAAGTGGGAAGCCGTGATGCTTCTACAAACAGCCTCAGAGGCCAGTGTGAACACGGGTATCATGGGGGTGCACTGAGTCTCCAAATTCCACCCCATTTCCCACCTTGACCACGAGCTCCCTGCGCTTCCTTCCTCCTTCCTCCGGTTCCCCTTCTTGGGTGTTACAGTTCTTGCCAATCTTTCAGCAGACTCTAAACCTGTGAGCCTGTAAGTGAGTGTACAGACCCTTTTCAGACTTTCAGACCTTGGCACTCATGGTTCAGGATAAGACCCACGTGCACCCAAGCCCCAACCATCACAGCACCTCTGATACTTTTTCCTGCAGACCACGAGGCTCCTCACTAAGAATGCAGAGTGACCTCCCTAAAACCCCAGCAGAAGAGCAGCCACTATAGTGCCCTTCACAGCAGGGAAGACCCAGTATCTGTCACCAAAGTGCCTTAACTAAGAAAAATAACACTTATTTAAAGGGTAAGGTACTCTAAATTATTTGTGTGTATTATTTCACTTAACTAGTAAGAAAAGTCACAGGCAAGTGTGATTGAATACTCAGTGCATTTGTACATGTTAATTAAATTAAATGTGACGACTTGTTTAATACTCACAGAACTCACTGAAGTTTGGTGCCGAGTTCTGGCCCATGTCACAGATGGGAAAAGTTAACTTGCTGTAGATACAACAGATGTGAGGATCTGTACCCAGGAAATCTGATTCCTGGGATCATTCTCAGAAGAACCAGGACATATCACTCTCCTGGTGTTCTAGGGACCAAACTAGAGATGGAGAGTCCCAGACAGGCACTCGTTCCGTGGGGAGCATTTGTCCAACTCTGACTGATCAGACTCAACTACCTCTGCTCCCGGGGCTTGGACTGAGGGCATGGAAAGTCTTTCCTTCCTCAGTTCTGAGAGTTTATGGCTGATGCAGTCCAGCTCCTCAGAGCCCCAAGGCCCTCACCCTCAGCCCCGAAGCTCCGCCCTCGGTTGGGTTTGGTTAGCCTTCCCCCCTCTCAATCATCCTTCTCTCAAAGGAGACACGGAGCTTTCTTGACTGGAACATAACATGATAGATTTCTCTACAGAATTTATACACAATATTCAGCTCTCTCTCTCTCTCTCTCTCTCTCACACACACACACACACACACACACACACACAAATTACTAGCCATGTGAAAAGAGAAGACAAAAATGTTAAATAATTCAAAAAGAAAAAAAAATGAGAAATAACCATGGCCAGGCCCCTGGCTCAGTCATTAAGCGTCTGCCTTGGGCTCAGGTGGTGATCCCGACAGAGTCCCGGGATCGAGACCCGCATCAGACTCCCTGCTCAACGGGGAGCACACTTCTCCCTCTCTCACTCCCCCTGCTTGTGTTCCCTCTCTAGATGTGTTTCTCTCTGTCAAACAAGTAAATAAGATCTTTAAAAAGAAATAAAATAAAATAAAAATAAAATAAAATAAAATAAAATAAAATGAAATAACCATGGCCAATATGCACAAGAAAACAGAGGACATAAGAGAAAATATGAATGAAATGGTGGCAAATTGCAGTTGAGAATAGGAATTTAGTTTTAGAAAATAAAAATTTAGAACTACAAAACCCAAAATTAAGAATTCAATGAATAGTTTTAACAGCAGCTGGGACACAGAAAACACCCAGAATGAATGAACTGGAAGATAGCACTTTGGAAAGACACCCAAACCAAAAGATAGAGACTAAAAGGGAAGAAAAAATATTTTTAAAACTAACAGACATGTGGGATATACTCAAAAGACCTAAATTAATATAATCGCCTTAACAGAAAGACAGGGAAGACAATGAGAGGGAAACAGTGTTCAGAGAGAGAATGACTGAGACCCACCCAGCCTGGAAAAGCTGTCAATGCACACATTCCAGAAATTCAGCAAGCTTCAAGATAAGCAAATATACAGAATATCATGCGTAAGCGCTGCATCAATATCAGACTTCTAAAAATCAAAGCAAAGAAGGAAATCTTAAGAGCAGCCGAAGAAATAACACTTTATCCTCAAATAAGCAAAAATAAGACTAATATCTGACTCCTCAAGAGAAATGGTAGAAACAGGAAAAAATGGGAAATTTATGACTTTAAATGCATGTATTAAAAGAAAAATAAAGGCTGGGAAATCGATTATTTAAGTTTCCACTGCAAGAAGCTAGGGAGGAGAAAAGATCAAATCACATGACAGAGAGAAGAAAAAAGATAAGAGTCATGTGATCTCAGGTTTGGGGGTTTGAGCCCCATGCTGGGTGTAGAGATCACTTAAAAAAAATTAAATTTAAATTTAAATTAAAAAAAATAAGAGCTGAATTTCATTGAAAATTCTTCAAATTCAATAAAAAGAGAAAACAAAAAGGTAGTTCTTTGAAATAATTCTCAGCGAAGCAGAACAAGAATAAAACACAAATTGCCAAATAAGAAAAAATAAGCTATAACTACAGATCTTACAGACTTTAAAGTAAAAGGATATTATGAACAAGTTTACTCCCAAAGATTTACCCGTCTGGGTGACATCCACAAATTTCCCAAAATACACAACATAGCAATTCTAACAGGAGAATACATGAAAAATACTGTCTGATGTCTGTTTTAGGAAAGTGAATTTACTCTCAATAATCTTTTTGCAAAGAAAACCCCAGACTCAGGTAGATAAGTAATTTTTTTCATTTCATAGGAAGAAATGTTGCATTACACCATTGAAAGAAAATAAAGAGAGGGCGCCTGGGTGGCTCAGTGGGTTAAAGCCTCTGCCTTTGGCTCAGGTCATGATCTCAGGGTCCTGGGATCGAGGCCTGCATCGGGCTCTCTGCTCGGCAAGGAGGCTGCTTCCTCCTCTCTCTCTGCCTGCCTCTCTACCTACTCGTGATCTCTCTCTCTGTCAAATAAATAAATAAAATCTTAAGAAAAAAAATAAAATCTTAAGAAAAAAAAAAGAAAGAAAAAGAAATAGAGAGAACACTTCCCAACATTTGTGATTAAATCTCATGAATATATATATTCAAAATTCCTAAATAAATATGATCAATTTAAATTCAGTGATAAATACAAAAGATATGATACCATGAAAAAGTGGGGTGTATTCCAGGAATAGAATAACAGTTATGTATTCAAAAAGCAACCAATTCAATTCACAATGTTATCATAAATTAAACCAGGGAGAAAAAAATCATATTTTTAATTCAACGGATGCAAACAATGATGCATTTCACACAATTTAAACTGACTTCTGCTTTTTAATAACTCAAATCAGGGATGGGGACAAGATATATGAGATTCTTCTGGGAGGCTAACAAAATCCTATTTCTTAATGTGATTGATCGTTGCAAGGATTTTTAACTTCAAATAACTCACGAATCTAAAAATGTATTTTTAAAAAGTAAGAAGTTAGCAACGTAACCAGAATATCATGAATCCCTTTAACAACTTCTTCCAAACTGTGTTTCTTCCTGTGTTCAGAACTGAAAATTCACCCATGTGTCCTACGTTAACTTTATAGTTAGGCAAAACAACACGAAATCTTGCTTTGCAAAAATGACTATCTAAATGATGAATTGATTTAGTAGGCAAAAAAAAAGTGTTACATCCTTCAGTCGTGTGGCTGAATTATAGAACAAGTTGGATTTTAATCTGAATTTGGTATTTTTCAGATAGAAAATCTCTTCACCACCATGAAGATGATGGAATATAAAATTCATCTTAGGTCTTAGCGAAACTGCCTGCTTGAAACTTTTATTTATCTAAGTTTTTCTCAAATTGACTCCAACCCATCATGAAAGTAGGACACGCATAGCAACACCCTCACTTCCTGAAGACTTTTATTTCCAATAAGCGCGTGGTGGTAGCCAACGGCAAGACATCTGTAATAATATCACCCATGGAATAAAGAACCCTTTTCAGAACACTTTCACATAGAAAGAATATAAAAAATGAATGCTAAACTCTGCCAAAGCTGTGCAGGTTTCCAGGCAAAGAAATGGCTTCTCACGCAAACAAAGAATAGCTTTTTTGTTTGTTTTTTTGTTTTTTCAGTTTTTGGTTTTTTTCAGAGAACAGTTTTTTAAACTTCAGCTCCTATTCCTATGAACTAAATATGACCATCATAAATGTACATGCCTGATCGCAGTGCGGTCCTACGTTATCCCTGATGCCACCCCATGACCCTGCAATATTTGATAGATCTGTGTCACTATGTGTGTGAACGTGCATAATATATATTTGTGTGTGTGTGTGTGTTACGGGTGGGCTGAGGTGTGATATGCAGGGTGTGGTGTTCTGTAGGATTATGTGTGTGGAGTACATGGTACGCAGGTCTGGATCTGACTGTGGTAGGTTCATTTCAACACGAGTCTTCTACAAGCCACCGTGCCTTTCAGACATCTGCCAACACAAGTGCACCATGTTCATGAAATCACCAGTCCAAGGGGAGGAGACCCCACTGTTTGGAACAACCAGAGAACAAACACCACCTGTCTATTCAGATGTAGAATTTATGAAAGATCAACTATTGCAGAAAACCGAATCATAGCACAGTCTAGGTGAACCATGTGGATTTTCTTGTGAATCTCTTATGAAATAAAAAAGAAAAACTCAAAACACTTGATAAGTAGTATTTTTGTCTAGCAAATAGTGTCTGTGTGTAGCCCCTTTTTGACACAGAGAACAGACATAGACAAAGCAGCAGACCACCACACAGCGGGCAAGAACTGAAACACTCAGTATTTGGCCCTGCCCCGAGTCCCTCTACACACGGTTGCTGATTTCCCTGGAAAATGAAGTTCACTCTTTTTCAATTACAAATGTGTTGCTATGAACAAAGGAATTCTGGAAAGTAGAAAGAACAAAAACATTCATTCCATAACCCAAAAATAGCCAATTAACTTTTGTGGCTTAATTTTTTTTATATCTGTGTGTGTGTGTGTGTGTGTGTGTGTGTTAACATATTTGTCATTGTGCTTTATATAACATTTTGATTCTGATACTTTCAGATATACTTTGAAAGTGAGCATTTCTGAGGTGTCTAAAACTAAGTAAAAAATTATTACAAAGGTTTAATGTTATATCTGAATATAGGTGAATAGGTTTGTTCTTTTGTTCAGCAGAACATTTGGATTGTTTTTCCTTTTCATCATTTAAAATAATACTAGTAATCTGCTTCATGTAGGTTTTTTCCATGTTTCAGTTTACTGCCTGATGTTAGATTCTTAAATGTGGGTTTAACAAGCAGGTCAGAGGTTCCAAGCACTCAGAGACTTGACCACATTGCCACATTACTGATACCACACTACTACTACTCATATACAACGAGATGGGAGGCACCCAGGGCAAGACTGAGGATGGAATGATGGATTTCTTGCTTAAATAACAAGAACTCGCTTTTGCAGAACCTCTCATATGTAATAACATTTACAATTGCTTTGAAAGAGAGTTTGTTTCCACCCCAGTTTATGAATAAGGAAGCCAAGATGGAAAGAGATGTGATATGCAGACAGCATTAATGTGAGTCAGCCTTGTCTGGGGGCTACTGAAAAAGCTCCCTCGGTATCAACCAGAACGGTGTGGTCTCTAAGAACAGGGTGTTGATGGGTCCACCATGCTCTTGGCCTCTGGTCCTGCTCAGGATCTGAAGCTGGAGAGAACTCTCTGGGGCCTGGAGCTTCCTCCAATTAGAGACACAAACTACAAACCTAATTCTTCAGTTCTCCTCATGACTCTCCTGCTACATGAAGTCTCCTTCTCTTGCAAGTTGTCAGAATATCCTACCAGCATTTAGGATTGCTTGAGCTGACTTACAGTTTCTGCGCATCAAGTCTTGACAGAAAGATTCTAAAGAGAAGCAAATTTTGTGCCTGTTGTGTTGGAGTTCACCCATTGTTCTATGTGTTAGGAAGGGTGGGAAATCACTCAGCAGATTGATTGACATATCCATCCTGGGTTTGCCTGGGATAATATGGACAAAGATCATGGTCAAAAATGTAACTGGTCTGGTGAAGACAAGCAAGGTTCTTAAAAGGTTAGTCCTGACACATGGACTGACGGATCTGGTCATGAAGTAGGAGCATCAGAGATCAAACCAGGAGCCTGAATGAGGAGGGTTTGGATCTTATGCTAGAAAAAGAAAAGTCAGATGAAGTCACTTAAGAGATAGAAGTCATCTACTTCTAAAGATTTGCAAAGGAAACTGGATTGACAAAAGCTAGAAGAATTTTGTAAGAAGCTTACTGTAAAGATGTGCAAAGGATCTGGATACATAAGGACTGGCTCACTAAATAAAAAATAAAAGGTTCAGTATTAAAAGAAATCATCCCCATAGAGAAAGAAGCATAAGAGAATACTGCACACAAACTCCGTGTCAAACAAATTTGAACACTGGAGGAAACTGATGCTTTTCTGGCCAAATACAAAAATAAGAACTGACCCAGGAAGAACTAGAATACTTACATAGTCCATAAAATTTCTCTTCCAAAAAAAGAAAAGGGGAGGGGGAGACTAAAGCTTGACAGTTTTATAGCTGAATGTATTCACTCAAACAAATATTTGTTAAACCCCTGCCATATGCCATTTCTGTTCTAGACACGAGGGATATAGCAGTCAACAAAACAAATAAAATCCCCACTCCTCATCATTTATAATACACTCGGGAGCATCAGCCATAAGGACATGATGCCTACTATGTATCAGGTGCTCATAAGTGCCAGAGGGACAGGAAACATGGGAGGAGCATGGGTGCTGGAGGGAGTTCCAATGACATGGGCTTTTCTGAGACCATCTTCCAGGACCGTTCTCATATAGACATGGAACCACTCACAGATGAAGTAAGAAAGTGAGCCATGGGGCATCTAAGGGAAGATGTTATCTACAACAGCAAATAATTCCAATGTTATGTAACTGTTCCAGACCACAGACAAAAAGGAGAAGTTTGTTCAATTCACCCTACAAGGCTGACATGGCACTGACACCTGATAAGGAGGATTCCAGAAGACCAAACACAGCAGAGAGAGAGTTCACTGGGAATATGACCATTCAGGCAACTGCAAAACCCACACCCATGGGAGACCAGTGGGAGACCTGAAGCTGCTCCCTGGAGGGGGTGCTCTCCACGAATGGGCACTGAGGGAGTCCCATGGGAAACCCTCTGAACCTGAAAGCCTCTTCCAGGATCATCGCAGTCAAGCTGTGGATTGCAGCATAAATGAAATGGAAGCATCACTGATTATGGAATCCCACTGAAAGGCTGTTGAGACCTTTAGAAGCAGAGAACACCTTGCGCAGCAGTGTAGCCCATGGCCGGCAGTGGAGACGGTGAGAAGTAGGGCAGCAGTAGTAAAGTCAATGCCTCTCTTCCATCTCACAAGCTTTCTACACACTGCCTGCATTAAATAGGCAACAAGTTTGGATTACAGAGTCTTGGCCTTTCCACTTATCCCAGAGCAGCCAGAAACCCGGAGAAACTTTAGAAAATACGTCATTGGCTCTAATCATATAGTTTTAAGAATCATCTCTTGAGTGCTCTTGTTATTTCTCCAAAAGTTAAGGTTCAGCCTGCGCAGGAGAGGCAATTCAGAGTCTGTGAGTTTTCCCTGGTATGCCTTGGAGTACACATTCGTAATCCCGGTGAGCTCCACCTGCGATGATCTCCTGCTTCCCTTCCATCTACAGGGCACCTCTGGCTCCTGCCATCCCACCCCCAGGGACAGGAGGGCTGGGAACAAGTCCCCACAATGCCACATTTACCACTTGCCCAGCACAGATCCCATTTGTCTGTTTTCTAGGTAAAACAACAGCGGCCAAGCGCAACTTTAAAATCAAACAGCTCAGTTAGATCTGAGTCCAACAACCATGTCATTCTGCACATAGCTTCAAAACCAAACAGACTTCTTATGGACATATTTCCTGTATCCCTTTCCTCCTGAAGGTTCTCACCAGCATTTCAAAGGTCAGATGCCACAGATCCAAGTTAATACTATTTGCTGAAAATCAGCATTGAATACAGAAATGTTCCTGGTAGCTTTAAAAAAAAAAAGTAGCCCCAAACTGGAAACAACCCAAATGTACATCAAGAGAAAAGATGGCTCTGTTCTAGCATATTCAGACAATTGAATATAACACGGTGCCTTTGTCAGCTCAGGCTAGTAACAGAATAACAGGGACTGGGTGGCTTAAGCAACAAGCCTGTGTTTCTCACAGTTCAGGAGGCTGGACATCCAAGATCAAGGTGCTGGCAGAGGTGGTATCCAGGAAGCTCTGCTTCCTCATTTGCACATGGCTGACTTTTCATTATGTGCTCAGTGGCTGAGAAAAGAGGGAGAGCTCTGGTCCCTTTGTCCCCGGATAAGGGCACTAATCCCATTTATAGGGCTCCATCCTTATAACACAATCGCCTCCCAAAGGTCCCCTGATACTATCACCTTGCAGA
Organism: Spilogale gracilis; assembly: GCA_004023965.1. NCBI lineage: Eukaryota > Metazoa > Chordata > Mammalia > Carnivora > Mephitidae > Spilogale > Spilogale gracilis. The sequence goes on from PITA01000609.1 coordinate 111,502, forward strand.
TTTAGGCTTAAACATACTAGCTGGGTGTGGGTGAGGGAGGCAAATTCAGTCCACAGCACCCAGGAATGAATGAGAAGTACTGAGCCACAATAGTGTGGATGAGTTTCAAAGACATATGAAAAAAAAACAATAGAAAAGATATGGTGTGATGCCACTGACCCCAAATCCAGGACCAGACAAAGTCACTCCATGGTGATGAGGGTCAAGGTAGACATTCCTCTTGGGGGACAGAGGGTAGTGACTGAAAAGGACTATGAGGATGAATTCCAGGGGACTGGCCAACTCCACGACTTGCTCTGGCTGGTGCTTAGTTACGTGGATGCACTCAGCATGTGAAAATCCATCGGTCTGCGCGCTCAGTAGCCAGGGAAGGAGACAATGGATAAGTGAACTCATCAGGAATTCTGAAACTCCATGCAGGCAAGCCCCGCTGGATGCAGGTATGATGCAGCAAATCACAATGCTATTTGGGGAATCTTTTGTGGCCTTGAGAGCCATCAGGGATCCCACAGGGTCATAAAATCCTGGGAACTGCCGATCTAAGAGATGGTGTAAGTCAAATCCCTCCATTTATGGCTTTGGAAGTCAAGGCTCTTAGGGTTCTATGAATCGACACCTGTCACCTCAGAAGGCGGACAGCTGTTATCTAAGAAAGTGACACCTTCGGTCAGTGGAGCCCGACCCCAGCTACACACCAAGTATGCTGAGAACTTTAAAACACGGAGATCGATCCAGGCTGGACCCCAACCCAGTTAAATCCTGTTCTCTGGGAACGAGGCACAGCCGTAAGAGACGCACAAGCTCCCAGGGCTGGCGAAGGACCACATCTCATTCACTCACACTATGAGTGCCTGCACCTCCTGTTCATTTTGGGTCCATCTGCCCGGCCCCCTGCAGAGCCCGGAAGCAGTGGGTCTCGGTCAGGTAAGTTGTTGGGCTTGCAGGGAATCAGGAAGAGGGAGGACCCGGTGTGTGGGGCCCGGCTGCAAAGAGAGGCTCCAGAGGGAAGGCACCGCCACCCTGCACCTGGCCCGCACCCCAACCAGCACCAGCTGCCCCTTGAAGGAGCAGAGCTCTTCCCTACCCGGTGTGAGGTTCCCATCAGTTCCTTCCGATCACATCCAGTGTGGTGCCAGTTACGTAACCTGAGGAGCTGCTTCCTTAAAGTTCAAAGTCTAAATGGATCTGGAAAGGCAGGAAATTCAGTTTAAATATAGTGAAGATCTGCATCTCTCTCTCTCTCTCAGCAGAGGCATGGCTCCAACTCGGCTGTGCTCTGCAAATACACACACAATCCCTGAGCGGGAGGTTCACACCCAGATATATAACTGCAGCCCAACACACGAGGCAACGTCTGGGCCATCTCCACCCCACCTGCGAAGGGAAAGGCTGGCGCTGTCTTCGGGCACCATCTCTGGCATTTCTCTACCTGCCCAAAGATGCGGCCAGCGAATGCATTTGTGCATTCGTGGGGTGCGCCCCCCGTCCCCCCAGCAGTCATGTTCTCAGAAAGAATCCAGGAGGCAGCAGTCGGATCCGAGACTCTCTCAAGCCATTTGCTAATACTTTGTACCAAAATTTCAAACAATTAAGAAATTACCCCGAGATTAGTGGCAGCCTCTAGTTTGGATTCAGATATTTTGGGTTATGGAGACTGTTTTCTCAAATGTTCCACATAGTGTTTCATTAGAACTTTAGGAGATGTAAGATGAATGAAACATTGCTTTATTTAACTCCTTCCTTTTCAGCTGGCTTCCAGTGAACCCCCATCACACATGCAGGACTAAGGTGTTGGGGTCACTGGACATAATACCTGCTTTTACCCCCTCTGTGTGGAATGAGATCGCTCAACTGGGCAAGAGATCTAGGGGTCAGACTGATGCCAAGGCCAGGGATCGGGGTATCCTTGCCCAGGGCACACCAAGCTGCCTTATTCCTGGAGGAGCAGTCAGAGTGAGGAGAGGCACAAACAGCAGGGGTGCTTGCTAATGGAGCTTCCTCAGGGAGCAAAGGAAGAGGGGTGGGACATTCCCAGCAGGCATGGTGTGGCCAGTGCCCAAGGAAGGAGGGGAGGCTTTTCCCCCGGCCCCACCGCAGTGCCCATGACCAGGACCTTGCCTGAGAATGAGCACATCCTCCTCCTGGTCTCGTGTGCAGACATTGGTTTCTCTGTGTGTCACCTCCTATGGTCAGCCTGCTATTTGTGTCTCCAGAAATGCTTCTGCACTCTGACCCTCCTCCCTGGGGGCCTCGCTTCTTCCTTGTCCTGCGTCAGCGCTAGGGTCCAGTATTTCCGCGAGGCTGCCCCACTCCACCAAAGGCACACAACTGCAGGCAGGGTCCGGTGCACTGGTGAGGTTTGAAGCATGCTCCATGGGAAGACGACCCCCCAGATCAGTCTTGGGACAAGGCAGGAAATCTGTCCCATGGGCACAGTTAGGGAGGATGAGGCCCATGCATCAGACCCAGGGCGGGGTTTCCTGTCTGAGCCACATCGTTCCTTGCTGGCCCCAAATGATTCCCTCCTCAGCCACTGAGCCCTAGTGTGGTCCAGCTCTCAGGCAGAGGGCCCTGAGTGGCAGAGAAGGTGGGAGCATCCCTTACAGGCTGGACGTAAGTGACCAGGCTGGCCAAGGAGACAAGAGGGAAAGGTGTCTGAAATACCTTCTCTTGCCCAATAAGAGTGTGCCAGGAGAAACACTTCCCAGGTCCTCCGAGCCCTTGGCTCTCTTTTCTGTGGGCTGGTTTCAGGGTGTGATGGCCTGGGTTGACAGGGAGCTCCTAGGACGGCCATTTCAACCTGGATCAACGGAGAGCAAGAAGCACAGCCTCCCCCCGAGCCAAGAGCCACGGACAGTAGAGAGATGAGGGGGCTCCGGACTCGGCCAGAGCGGGCAATCAGGAGGGACTGGGTGGAGACTCCGGGCCATCCCAGAGCTCCCAGCCTCTGCCTGGGCCCCCTCCTTGCAGTGCCTCACTCACCCATGGCGTCACCATCCCGGGTCCCCACTCAGCCTCCCCGTGGGGGTCCTGGGACCACGCAGAGCCCTCTCCGCTCGTCACCCCCCTCCCTCCAGGAACCCATCCAGGGATGTCTCTGCATGTCCCGGCTCTCTATCCCAGGCACACGGCGCTGCTGCCACATCCATGGGGGGTTCCTGGACGGTCTTTGGCAGGATAGCACCCTGGCCCAGAGGATCAGAATCGACTCACCCATCTCTGTCCGCCCTCTCCTCTCCCCACTACTCCCTCCGTCCCCACCATTCTCGCATCTCGCACCCCACCATCTCCCTCACCCCCTCTCCTAGTTAAAAATCATTCAGCTACCTGAAGAAATGACCCCAAATTATAAGACAACCAAAATATTGGCATTCAGTTCTAGTTTATTGAAAATGGAGGGTAATTTTTCATCAAATTCTGAACTATTTCCTAAGACTTCTTGAAAGTAAGCATTTACTATCTCAACTTTAAGATCTTTAATATATGCATCTCTTTAAGCCAACTTACATTTGAAGATGCATATTCACACAAAATTAGGTTACAGTTATTGACTTTGTAAAATGATTCTTACTATAATTTCTCTCCCTAGGGCTTGCCATTCTTTATGACTATTAAATATATAGATTAAATTTATATACACATTGAGGCAACATACACTATACATAAATTGATGAATAACACCATATTAAAATTTCTTACACATATGAAGCTGCATCTTTATTCAAAAAATCTATAAATCACTGATAAGATTATTCTCCAATTTATATTAAATAATGGGGAAAAAAGAATTTTCCAGTAACTAGTGCCACCAACTCAGGGTCTTATATAATTATAGAATTTTTAGCCACATGAAAATATTTTACAGGTGAATTATTATGTCTCCGTACACAAAATTGTTAGTGTACTTTTTTTTTTCATGAAATACCTGTCTTCCAGAATTCTCGGTGCCTCTGCCCCATTTCCCCATCTGGGCACCCCTCCCCTCCCCCGTTTCTGTGCGGCGCGTCTGAGCACACAGGTCACTGACCACCTGCCCGTTTTCCGGTCCGATGCACCAGCCCTGTGCACTCAGCTCAGCAGCATGTCTGCAACGATTGTCCTACTAGGGACAGTCTCTCTCCAGGCATCGGGCTCCTGTTTTCTTCTTTCTAAGCCACCGCCCCTACGAAGGCCCCCCTTCCCATCATACACCTCCCCGTGTGAACCCATCACTGGGCTTCCCCTTCATTCTGGACATTTGTCCTCATCTGTGCTCACGGCTTCTAAGTAATCAAGACCCTCCCTCTTGTCCCAGAGGACTCTCCCCCCAGAACATCCGTCAGCTCTCCCCTCTGTGTCTACCTCACCCTCAGCATGACCATGATGTGCTCAGAAATCTTGAAACTAGTTCTTCTTCTTCTTTTTTCTTAAGATTTTATTTACTTATTCAACACAGAGAGAGAGATCACAAGTAGGCAGAGAGACAGGCAGAGAGAGAGGAGGAAGCAGAGAGCCCTATGTGGGGCTCAATCCCAGGACCCTGAGATCATGACCTGAGCCAAAGGCAGAGGCTTAAGCCACTGAGCCCCCCAGGCACCCCGAAACTAGTTCTTCTGCGGGTCCCCTCGCTAAGACCCCCGAGTGTCAGCCTGATGGGTCTGTCACCGTGCACCCAACACGCACACACACAGGATAGAGACGGGGCTTGCAGACTTTTCCTGTGAAGGGCCAGAGAGTAGATATCGCAAGCTTTGCAGGCCACACAATATGGTCACAACTACTGGACCCTGCCGTCGTGCGATGCGCACAGCTCTAGACGCTGCGTGAGTGACAGGCCTGCCATCCAGGAAAGCCCTATTTGTAGCAATGGGGCAGCAGCCTGGACGTGGCCCGCGGGCCCGAGGTCACCCAGCCACACCCTAACCCCCCAGGGGCTCACAGGGCTGCCTACAGGTGCTGGGATCCTGGGTGGTTTTGACACGGTTTATATCGTTCTCTGTTTTTCAAGTGTGTTATTACAAACGCGCGTGGCGTGTTTATAATCAGAAAAAGGATTTAAGTTACTATCAATAATTGATACCTTGATTGGGAGGGTCGACTAAGGTTCCCCCCACCCCCAGGTTCAGAGACTGTTTTTGTAGAAACAAAACACTGTTCACAAGTAGCCTGGAACTGACGGCTGAGTACTTGGTTCCTTTGGTTTTTGTTTCTTTCACTTCTTGTCCTTAGTGCGTGCGGGCGCATGCATGTGAGTGGGACAGACACACACGCACTGACTTTCTCAGGGAAGTGGATGAAATTCTCTTTTTCGATACGTTTTCCTCAGATGACTTCCTTATCTTATTGGCAGTGTAAGTCAAAAAAAAAAGGAAGGAAGGAAGGAAGGAAGGGAGGGAGGGAGGGAGGGAGGGAGGGAGGAAGGAAGGAAGGAAGGAAGGAAGGAAGGAAGGAAAGAAAACTATTTTTATTTCTTACACCACAAAGTCAGGAACAGAAAAATTCAACAAACTGAGGTGTTTTTCCTCTCTCCATAGATATCGTGCCTCGCTCGGCACTGAGGTGAGTCCCTCGGGCAGGGCTCGGGGGTCACAGTGTCCCTGAGGACGTGGGAGGCTTGAGAGAATCCAGTCCTGTCTCCCAGGGTGCTGCTGACACATGGAGAAAACAGTTTGTATTCATTTTATTGTTTGCTGCTTTTACTGCCCACCCATTGGATCCCGCAAGAAAATTGCTTTCACATGTAGAGTTTAAGCAAATCCTTCAGAGCAATGGACTTTGTCTTGGAGAAGTAAGATGCCAACAGTGCTAGAGGCCAGTTCTTCTGGTGGGTCGTTTGCTGTCAGGACCGGCGAGCTGTCCCGGCTCCCGGCCAGGTTGTTGCTCTAGTTCAGGGCTTCTCGAGTGGGGCACCATGGGGGTTATGGCGTCAGGTCATTCTTTGAGATGGAGGTATGCCCCGTCCATCCTCACCCACGAGATGCCACGGGCAGGCCCCCAGGTGGAACAGAAGTATCTCCAGACATTGACCAATGTCCTCAAGGAGTGTGTGTGTTGGGGGGGTTGTCATCCTATGGAGAACGACTGATATGTGCTGATCAAACCCACTCTGGGGCCATGAAGGCTCTTGTATTTGATGAGGCCATCACTCATCACCTGTCTTCATAAGGGGCCACTGAGCTTGTGTCCACGGCTCGTCTGGGAGAGGCCAGGGAGTCTGAGCCACGGGCTTCCCGGGCGATCGCCGATGGGAAATGCTTGCCCATCGCATCACGACGTGGATCACCAGCTACCTATGGAGACGAGCTGCACACTGCCGTTGGTCTGCCATGGACTGAACTCGCTGCGCCGAGGATGCTGATGGGTGGTCTTAACCATCCCGTTCTCTTGCCACAACCCAGCAAGTGTGATGCCTCAGATGGCTAAGATTTCTCATGACAACCCCAGAACAAGAATGAATTACAAGCTGAGGTTGACTCTGGGCTGTTGTTCCACTTGGTTGACTGGGCAAAGGTCTACAAGTTCTCAAATCAGTTGTACCATGGAGACGTTAGGAAATGTCACAGCTTTCTTGCTGTCCTTAAAGCAGGACAGTCGGGCCCCTCTTGCCTTGCATTCAACAGTGACGTCCAGGTGGGTGGCTGCATTCTCGTGCCCTGAGTATGCTCTGGCCCTCCACTTTGCCGCAGTCCCCACCCTGCCCTGCAGCGGCCCAGCACCGCGCCTGGCCTGCTTCCCGCATGTACATCCAGCAGCGGGAGGCACTGAGTTTGCAGCGCAGGGGGACACATTCATTGCATCATTTTTAATGCTGCAACACATAGTTTCTTTTACTAAAATAAGGAAGTAGACAAATGTGAATTATCCGATGAAATCCAGTGGAAGAAATGTAGAAGACACATTTAGGCAAAGGGTATAAAACTACTTCACACACTGCCTTACTCTCAAATGTGCCCAAAAAGTAAAATCCAGGCCTCAATCTAGGCTGGTGGAGTAGCCTGCTGCAGACAGGAAGGAGAAAGGCCAGAGGTGAGCCTCGGTCTTTCCTCTGACCCTCAGTCTCCTCCCTACAAAAAGAAAGGATTGCACTATAGGACCTCCGAGTTTGTTTCCAGATTTAAAAAAAAAAAAAAAATGATTCTCTAGATCAAGGTCAACAAATCTTTTCTATAAAGGGCGAGAAGATAAATATTAGAGGCTTCAAGCCATAAAGCTTCTGTCGTAAGTACTCAATTCAGCCCTCACAGCGAGAAGCAGCCATGGACAATAGGAATGAGTGAGCCGGGCTGCGTTTAAATAAGACTTTATTTACAAAAAACAGGAGGCCTCCTGGGCTCTGAATGAAGCTGTATGAAACTGACATCTTATCGAAGAGCATAAAGCTGTATACACACCTTGTGTCAATGTCAGTGTCCTGGGCTCGATGTTGAACTCTAGTTATGTAAAACATAACCATGGGGGATTTTCTGGATTATTTCTGCAACTTCCCGTCAATTTATAATGACTTCAAAATTATGAGGTTTTTAAAAAGTGGTCTAGACTGGGAGACTCAATTAACCAGATTCTAATTTTTAGTTTTTGAGAACTTAGTTTAGCAGGGCACACTGATCTATTTAGCAAACAATAGTTACTTAGAATTTCCTTATCATACTGGGCCCAACCTTAAAGCTCTGAGAAAATACATTGTAAAGAATGGGGGGGGGGGCGCGGGGGTGCCTGAGTGGCTCAGTTGGTTAAGTATCAGCCATTGGCTCAAGTCATAATCTCAGGGTCCTGGGGAGGGTTGATCAAGCTCCCACTGGCCTCCCTGCTCAGCAGGGAGTCTGCTTCTCCCTGTCCCTCTGCTCCTCCCCCTGCTTGTGCTCATTCTCTCTCTCTCTCTCTCTCTCTCTCTCTCTCTCTCTCTTTCTCTCAAATAAAAAGTAAATAAAAGCTCTCAAAGAATCCCATTGCAGACCCCTCCTTCCTGAGACTTCCTTGAGTCGGTTTTCCTTCCTGATGTATGCTCTAGGGACCTCGGGCTGGGGGCCGAGCAGGGAGGGGAACAGACGGCGGGAACAGGTGATTGCTGTCTATGCATTTCAACAGATGTGCCCACCTGTGCCCAGATGTTCTGTCTCCTGTCCCCTCACGGCACCCACTCAACAGCAGGCCTTTTGAAGGCGGGGAGGCAGGGGAGGCAGGACGGCGCCGGCTGCACGGGCAGTTTTGGCCCTGCCTCTTCCTCACCTGGGGCCTGCAGACCACATTACAACCGGCATTTCCTTGGGGGTTTTTTGGGTGTTTTTTTTTTTTAAGATTTTATTTATTTATTTGACAGAGAGAAACACAGCCAGAGAGGGAACACAAGCAGGGGGAGTGAGAGAGGGAGAAGCAGGCTTCCTGCTGAGCAGGGAGCCCGATGTGGGCCTCGATCCCGGGTCTCCGGGATCATGACCTGAGCCGAAGGCAGTCGCTTAACCAACTGAGCCACCCAGGTGCCCCAAGGCATTTCCCTGTTTTTTCGATTGTTAACTCCCTAGCCCCCTCTTCTTTGCAGGATTGTATCTGTGCTGCTCTCCATCCAGAAGCAGAAAGTTGACTTATCATGCCTACTTCATGCTGCACATGGAACGTTTTCTTAACACTCTGATTTTTCTAAGACCAGAAGCAACTGGTTTGCAGCCACCTAGGGCGTCCCTGACACTGGGGCTGTCCAGCGCACGGCAGGATGTTGGCTCTAGCCCCTGCCTCTGCCTTCCAGATAGCAGGACCCAACCCCTCCCATGTGTGACAACCAAGAACGTCTTCCGCCATAGTCCCCGTGGGGGCAAACCTGCCCTGACTAAGAGAGGACCACCGGTCTCCAGGTGGTAACTGCTCTTTGCATCTCCTGCTTCTGGAATCCTTAGAATTCCCCCTATCCCTTCTAGTGCTTAGTCACTTCCTGCTAGTTCCTAATTCTTTGTGTTAGAGACAGGGATGGAGGCGGCACAGAGTGGTTTAGTAACTTGCCTGACGTCACACAGGATCCAAGAAGAGCAGTTTCCTCTGGGGTCTGTGTTCTTTTCCTCTAGCATTCTCCAGAGGTCACTGACGGTGACTTAACCCTGGACGTGCCTTTGATTTTGTTCGGCCATTCAGCACAATCACAAAACATTTCATCCTGCATCGTTACATGCTCGCCAAAGACTCGAAAAGTCCGTTAAAGGTCACTTCAGTGTGCTCGCTCCCTATTACAGGTTTGGGTACCTGTTACAGGTGTGTGCCCCACCCCACCTCACCCTACCCCAGGCAGCACCCCGCACCCCTGCTTGGCTCCTCCCATCCAGGCTCAGGTGCACAAGCCGGAAACGGTTCCCTCGCAGCTGTGGGGTCAGAGGTACCAGACGAAGACGCGGTCCTGACAGTGCACAGTGGACACCGGGTCCCTGGGGGCCACCAGCGCATCACCCCACCCAGGGCTGCTCCCAGACTGCTAGGGCTGGGCCTGGGGACACACTCAGGACCCCTATAAACGAGGACAGCAGTGCTGAGGCCACCACTCCATCCGTCCTTGTGGTCTTCTCATGCCTGGCCATCCTGTTCCTCCCCGTGGGGCTGCAGGGCTGGTGTGGAAACTCCTGGAGAAGGGGCGGATGGAGGGCACCCACCGGCCCAGTAGCGGGGGGCAGCTCTCCCATGCAGGAGGAGTCCTGGAGACCGTGTGGGGCTGCCTGCCCACCTAGGTCGCCTTCCTCTAATCCTCTCCCTCTCCTGCTGTGTGTTCTCGGGGGAAGGCGGAGACCTCTCTGGGCTGTCAACCCCAGCCCACGCTTAGGAATAGTAGGGAAGAAGTAGTTCGGTGACTACCTTGAAGGCAAGGGAGCAGGGGGCTGCTCACTTTTCATGTATAGACATGAAGCTGGTGGCCACATACAGCAAAACCCTTTCGGGGAGAAAAAGCACCTAATGCATAGTTGTCCTTAACTATAGTTTTATTACGGGAAAAATACAAGAATACATTCACATTATTTGAAGAAATAAAACATCCACCCATGCCCTCTCCATGTTCCAGTGTATCATTTTATGACTTTTTTTCCTTAACAATAAATAGGTCCTGAGTACTTTTCCTTGTCCCTAAGGGCTGTGAAGTAGTCCCGGGGTTAGGGGCTCCTTGCTTATTTCACCACAGCCCCCCAGGCACCTCCAGGTTGTTCCCAAGGTTTTCCTGTTTTAAAGGCAGAGGGATCTGGCCATGGAACTGGCCCGTCTACTGGGTGGCACCCTTGCTCCCAGGTCTCAGGAGGGGCACGTCCTCTTCCAGGCAGAGGGACCTCTGTCCCCCGGCCCCCCACTCCAGGCCCCCCCAGGGCCTCCTGAGCACCACCAGCCCAGAGGGAGCTCATGCAGAGGAAGGCTGGTTCTCTCCCTAAAGTCAGACCAGTTGGACGCGGCCGCCCAGCCCCCGGCCCCCACGGCTTCCCCGGGCGTTGGCCCAGCTCTCCCCTGGACCCCTGTCCGTCCCGTCGCTGCCTCCTGGGCACGTGTTCTGCTCAGCATCTGCCAACAGAAGAGTTTGTGAAAAGCTCTGCCTCTCGAGTAAATAAACAAAGGGGCGCTTCTGGAAGGTTTTGCAAGTCATGCTGCGTTTGCAGACCCTGTGCTGGGGTCCCGAGCACCCCGAGATCGAAGCCCCCTGTCAGTTTGACATGGCATCCTCATTTTTCCAGAAGTTCTATTGTTTTGGTGGACAACCACCGTGCGCATGTGGCATCCGACAGGGCCGTGAGGGGCTGGTTTCCGTCAGCGGCTCTTTCGCAGACAGAAACCCAACTGCCTGGCCTCCTAGGTGCTTGAGCCCCCCGTGGGGGGCTGTGATGAGGACGAGAAGGCAGCCGTGCGCCCGCCCAGGCCCCAAGTCCGCCGGTGCCCTCATCTCGGACCTGCAGCCTCCAGAACTGTGAGAAATGAAGTCTGCCACGGGAGCCACCGGGCCGTGGCATCTGGGAGGGGCTGACCGGCATGGGGACAGCGAGCAGTGGGTTGGGGTACAGGGTCGAAGAGTGTCCTCCAAAAATTCATGCCCACGAACCTCAGCATGTGACACGAATTGGAAATAGGCTCTTTGCAGACGTACGGTGGGCCCGAACCCAACACGGGTGCCCGATAAAGGCAGGGAAATCGGGGCACAGACAGAGGGGAGGCAGCCCTGGGGAGATGAAGACAGAGATTGCAGTGAGATGCCCGTGGGCAGGGACCAGCAGGGACTGCCAGGCCACCATGATGGGCAGGAAGAGGCAGGGAAGGATGCCCCCCAGAAAGAGCACAGCCCTGCGACACCTGGATGTCAGATGTCTGGCCTCCAGAAGTGTGAGGGAACAGGGTCGTGTTGCCCCTCCCCGTGGGCAGTGCTCTGTGGGGCAGCCCCAGGCCACCACGCCGGCCTCCGCCGAGGGACGCGCAGGACAGCCTGACGCGCCCGGCCTTTCCCTCACTGGGCCTTCCTCATGGATGGAGCCCCTGCCCGGGCCCAAAGCAGCCCTCACGGTGTGCTGTGCTGACGGAACAGAAGGGGCAAGCCAGGAGGTCTCCGGGGCAGAGGCGGAACGCAGCCCTCGAGCCGCTGAGCTGGAACTCCACCCTGATCACTGCAGCTAGGGGTCTCGGGGACCTGGGGCACCTCGAGCAGCTCCCACCTGCTTTCCCCCTGCCACACTGCTGATGCCAGGATCGCCATCTCCTGGGCTCCTGGGGCATTTCCCACATCCCCAGGGGCCGAGGGCTCAGCGGGGCCGGGCGCCCGGAGGGCTGGGCTGTTCTCTGTGCGGCCCAGGGCAGGGCTGTGCCTCCGGCTGAACCCTGTTCTCAGAGGCCTGAGACCCCACACAGGGAGCACCTACTTTCAGCCGCCGGGTGCGCATCCTCGTGAGCGGGCCCCGCGGAGTCCTAAAATCAATCCCAGTCAGGAGCCTGATTTCTTCATTTGTGTCAAGGAGAGAAAGGTTAGGTCAGGATGAAAAGGTTACGTTGGAAAGATTAAAAGTGTTCTTGTAATTTTCTAGGTCAGATGGGTTCCACTCGGTCTCTTGTCAAACAGAAATTTAACTGAAATTGTTTCAGGGAGAAAATGTAATTATAGGAAGGTAGCATCACGCGGGCCGTCGGAAGCTGCTGGGTGGCACCCCTGGAGCCTGGCTGGGTATCGTCCTGACACACACATGCACACACATAGCAGGCACGCCCGTGCACAGGCACACCGCTCAGCACCAACACCCACTCCATCAAATTCCGTCATTCGACCTCCTCCCGGGCTCCTCGCTGCAGGAGACCTGCCCCAGGCAGGTGGGAACGAGCGTGCGTCTCTTCCGAGAGCCACTGATCCTGCCTGTGAGACTGAGTCTGGGATCAGGTGGGCTGCATGGAGAAGGTGGCATCAGGTGGGCGTTGGAGATTCAGTAGAGCTTCCAGATGGACAAAGAGAGCTCCCGTGTGTCTCAGAGGAAGACCACAGACCTTGGGGTGGAGGGGAAGGTGTTCTCCTGTGGCCCCGCCCCGCCCAGCATCCGGATGGGCCCGGCACCTCACCAATTCTCTTGGCCGCGGCAAAGCCACCATGCTTGACCTTCTCAGCTCTTCGGAGGCCCCTCCAGTTACCACCCTTGGCAAGATCAGGAACGGTGGACCTGTCTCCCCTGGGTGGGCAAGTGCTGAGGAAAAGCTCTGAGGGCCCCGGCAGCCCCGAGGAGCCCATCCCATTCCGGGAGGCCTTCACACTGAAGCCGCGGCCGTGGGTGGAGGAGCCGCGGGGGACCAGGCAGGGCTCACCTCCGGGATCACCCCACCGTGGCCGCGCCCAGCTCCCTGCCGCCCCTTCCCCGCTGGTCCTCGGGGCCATGGTGAGATTTAGGAAGAGGTACTCTGTCCTCCAGGCAGGTACAGCTCAGCCCAGGGTGCTCCTAAGCCAGGCCCCTCGTGCACGGGACAACGGCACAGCCCAGAGTGGCCCCGGGAGCCCATCAAACTCTCAGGTATTTGAGGCTCTTGGGCAAGCACATTGGGGGCCTGCCCCAGCAGGAGGGCAGTGTCACCCAAGCCACACAGGGCAGTTCCCCAAGAGGCCAGAGCAGCTTTCTGGGGCCAAAGTCCATCAAGTGCAGAGAAGCAGAAGGGCCGAAGGGGAGACCGAGTCTGGCCCCACCGTTGAGCTCACGGGACCGAAGCAAAACCTGCTCCGGCAAGGACGAGCCCAGCGCTGGCCAGGCATGGCTTCTGGCCAAGGAACAAGGAAGATGGGCCTTCGAGTTGCCGGCTTGCAGAGACAATGGTGGCCCGGCCGTCCTATCGATGCCAACCTCCTCCATCATTCCCTCATCAGCGGCTCCCTGGACCCCTGGCTCCCTCCCTCTGGGACAGAGATGAAGGGACAGGGCAGGAATCAGCCCAGGGTGTGTGGACCACAGAGGGAGGGGCCTCCCCCTGCGCCCCCGGCCTCCGGGCCTCGGGGAAGCTGGACTGAGCCAGCGGGGCTGCTCGCTCCCCTAACCACAGATGGCTGGGCCCCCCAACAAGCAGATACTTACCGGGCGTCCGAACTCCAGCACCACTCAAGACTCCAAGAACGCAGCAGTGGAAAAGGATGAAAAGTCCTGCCCTCATGGCTCCTTTATCAGGTCTGCGGGGCCAGGGAGGGGGGTGTGGTCTGAGATTCCCCATCCAGCCCAGGCCGGGCCTGAGCTGTGCTTTGTGTGGTTGTGGGGTTCCTGCCAAGCTGCTAGGGGTGGAGGCAATGTCCCCAGGGAGTGTTCTGGAAGCCCGCCATACATTCCTTCCCTCCCTCGACAAACATCTGTTGAGCATCCACTGAGGCCTCAAATTCAGAGTCACCATTAAAGGCCACCTCAAAATCAGAAGGGCCTCAAGGTGCTCCCCTCACCACTCTGCTCCTGCAGAGAAAGTGCCCCCTGGTCAAGGGGTGAGGCTCAGCGCCTGTGTCCCCGAGTCGTGGGCTGCATGCCTCCCCCAGCCCCTGACTGATCAGAGGGAGCTGCTGTGCCCAGCCCAAATGAACAGTCAGTGCTGGCATCCTGCTTCCTCCCGGGGTCTGGGGTCGTGGTCCCTGCTGGGCAGCAGCTGCCTACCTGGCCAGACCTCCGTGGACGCCGGGGCACTGCAGCTCTAGCGGGTTCCCTGGTAGAGGGCAACTCACACTTGCCGCCTCGGCTCCTCACGGCAGGAGCTAAGCCCAGCCTGTGTGATTCCAGCGGAGAAGGCTTGGCAGCTCCCATCTGGGCTCCCCGGACTTCACTCCACACACCTCTTTCCTGTGCAGGTTTTGAGTCCCTTGCTGGACTCTCAGCCGTCAGGAGGACTACTGTGCAGCCTGGAGCCCTCCCCGCGGATCCCCGCGACGGGATGGGCTTGTGAGCCAACCCCACCACAAACCCCAGAAAACCCCGTGTGAACATCCAGTGTTAGGGGCCGCCTAGCGGAGCCGTTGGCTGTGAGGACGTGTCTGTGGGCTCGCAGCCCAGCATAGGAGGCTGTGCTCGAACAAGCGAGACGGGCTGAGTCCTTGGCACCCGGGCTCCTGGCGCCATCTTGCCGGCCAGCAGCCCCCGCACCAGCCATGCCAGAGCCACACGCCCGAGCACACACCTATCAACCAAGAGTAGCAGGGGGAAGAGCGAGGCTGTGTCTCCCCTCCCCGTGGAGTCAGAAGGACTTGGAGGAGAACGTGTGCTGAGGTCTGTTCCCCAGTGCGTGCACTGAGCAATGCGGGCACCACGAAGCCAGCAGCATACTCACTGCCACCGACCTACAAGTTTTTCTAAGACCCTGGCCTGAAGAGCCATTCTGGACCCACAGGTGGTTCCGCTTCTCTGCGCAGGCCAAGTCCCAGGACCCTCTCCCGAGCGGCTCTCTGAGCCCCTTTGCATCAGGCCCCGAGCATAAGAGTCTGCAAATGCTTCACGTGCTGACATGAAACATGTAGGCATGTGAGGAAAGCGCAGGAGGGCTGGGAGTGAGGCCGGAGCGGGGCCCAGGGCTCCTTCTGGGGGCTCAGAGCAGGATGAGGCCTGGCCCTCCCACTGGACGCACGCCGGCCAGGCCAACTAATGCCAACTCGCCAATGCTGACCAGTCGTGATTTCCGTCAGGTGGAAGGAAAACCTCCCCGAGGGCTCTGGCCTTATGGCCCTGCAGCACACAGAGCACGGTGTGTGTAACTGAAGGGAGCTCACGGCAACGCTTCCTCTCGCTGCCCCGTCAGCCCCCCATGCCCTCCTCGGAACCAGGCCCACGGGACGCCCAGTCTCAGGGCAGCAGTGTGTCTCCAGGCACCTGCCTCAGGCCTCGGGAAGGTGAGCCGTGCCCCGGCAGCTCGCTCCGGCTGCCGTCACAAATGCCCCAGACCTGTGGCTTCAGACCACGCAGATTTGTTCGCGTCTAACACAGAAGTGTTGCGGGCCAGCGTGGAGATGGGACAGCACCTTCTGGAAGCCCTCGGGGGCAGAGTCTGCACCCGGCCTCTGCCTGCTGTGGGGGCCACGATGCGCCAATCTCTGCTTCAAACATGGGCTTCTGTCTGTGGTGAAACGTCCCTCGGGAGCTACCTGTGATCGTCCTGAGGGCTCACCCAGATAGTTCGAGACGGTCTCTGGGTTTCAAGATCCTTAACTTACCCACCTCTGCAAATTCCCCTTTGAGCGGTCACATCACAGGTTTGGGCATCTGTTGGACCTCCATGGCGTCCCGTCAAAAATCTCCTGTTGGAGCCTCAGACTGGGGCCTTCTGTGGAAACAGCACCGTTGTAGACGGGAGCTAGCTGGTATGAGGTGACGAGGAGTGGGAGAGGACTCTTATCTTACAGGTGCCCTTGGGAAAGGGCAGTGTGGACAGGGAGTCACACACACACACATGGAGAACACCCTGCAGAGACGGAGGCAGACAGGGTGATGGGTCCCAAGCTAGGGATGCCAGCCTCATGGCCCCAAGCCCCAGCTAAGCAAAGACACCCACGAGGCAGGACATTCCAAGGGCTTCGAGGCGGCCTCCAGGAATGGTTGAGGGCCACATCTTTCTTTGTAGTGCGCACGGTCTGGATAAGCCAGGCCTCCTGAGTTAATGCTTCCCTGCCCACGGACACTGTGGTTCTGAACGCCCAGTCACTACCGACCCTGCTGGGAGGCCCCACCAGGAAGATTCCCTCCGCAGAACTCTGATCCCAGACAAGGCCCGGGCCCGCCTCTCGCTAGATTTAACATTCTGTGCACACACGTCCACAACCGGACGCCTAAACTGATGCAGTCTCCCAGGATCCCTTCTTTCAGTGGAAGAGCAGCCCTCCCCTCCAAGGCCTCTACCTCAAACCCATAGGCCCCGTGTTTACGGACTTAACCAGCAAGAGCACGAGGAGTAAAAAGGAAATTTGCTCCACAAACTTTATAATTTCTCTAGTTTTTATGGCAAATCAGTTGTAAATGTTTATAATAAGAGCAGAATACATTTAAAGGCAGCATAATGAACACTGACGACGGCCACAATGCCCACTGTCCCCGGGGCTGGCTTGCCAGTGTTCATGACACAGGATTCTGAGTCCACAGAAAATATTTTTCTGCGTTTTTACAGTGGGGTAAACCGGAAGGAATCTGGGACATTGAAATGAAGCCTGGTTGAAGGTTGGTTAAAAAATCCCATTTTGCATATTTCCATTTTATAATGAAATACAACAAGTGGAGATGTTACAACTTGAAGTTGTGTACAATTTCCAAGTAAAATCTTATGTCGTGTTTGTAACAAGGCATTTGCTGGCGGGTTGGCCCAGTCATGGTTTCGGCTCAGGTCACGATCGTGGGATTGAGCCCCGTGTCCCGTTCCGTGCTCAGTGTGGAGCCTGCTTGGGATTCTCTCTCTGCTTCTCACTCCTCCCTCATCCACTCTTGCGCATGCTCTCAGATGAATACGACTAAAAAAGAAAAGCAGCTTGAGCTGACTTCTGTGAACAACAGTTTTTTCTCTGAGTGTGTGATCAAGACATTTGATGATGACGTCTTCTGATTGTCGTGACCGCCGTGGCTGAGAAACTTTGTCCACATGCCTCGGTGACAACGCAGGCAGGAACACTTTCCCTCGCGACCAGGGACAGCCCTCAGCTGAGCCGCGGGCTCTAGAACCTGCCGCGGCTCTCTGGTCCCCGACAGCTGCCGTGCGGTTTCCTCCCGTGTCGGTGCAGGTGATCCACGAGCCCGGGGAGGACAGCAGACTGAGAAAGGCTCTCCGCTCCTGCCTGGTTAGCACAGCCTCCTGAGGCCGGCTTTCGGGGCCACCACGAGGGCACACCTCCCTCCAGCCAGTGACAAAAGGTCTCATGAAAGGTGCAGGCAGGGGCTGGGAGCAGATTGGATCTGAGACAGCCAGGAGCCCCCACACCACCCCTCTGCAACCAGAGGCCCCGTAGGCTGGGCAACAGGCCTGCCTGAAACTCACCCTTTGTTCAGGACGGGTGATGCTGAGGCAGACTCCAGGGTCACTCACTCTCACCGCCCATGCAGAGCGCAGGGCACACGGTCAGGGCCCCCCTGTGTCCCCTGGGAGCTGAACATCCAAGTGTCCCCAACATCCTCGATCACTCAGGGTGGCACTTGTCGGTGGGAAGACTTCCTGGCTAAGGCAACAGGTCAGGCCATGCTCACTCCCCCCAAATACTTTCTGGGCCCAAGGTCTTAGATCTTGGTGCCCCCTAGTGAAATCTCATCACCTATTCCCTAATTCTCAATATTCAGGAAAGCTCACTCTCCTGTCCAAACAGAACTTCCTCATGCCTGCCTCCTGGGTCACCCTCCCATCTGCTATGGGGTCCCCTTGGGGGGAGGCGTGGCCTGGGTGCCGCCTCCACCTTTGTTCTAATGTGGGAGAGGGGCAAAGAAGGTCAGCAGGGGTGTGGGGGGACACCAGGAATCCTGATATGTGACTTGGATTCTAGCACCAGAAGCAAGGAAAAGCTGGGCATGCCTGGACTGAGCTAGCTTTCACAATCATTGGGTTCAAACTGTCAGATACACAAAAAGCTGCATTCTGGGGACAAGCTGGGGTTCTGAGAAAAAGCAGGAATTTACAGGATCCGTGGGGGAGACTCTGGGTCATGTCCACCGGGGAAGGAAGGGAGCTGAGCTGTGTGTGGACTTCCATCCCCATGGAGTCTTGGCCTGTCACCTGGCGGTAGGAAAGTCGAGGGACAGCCAGGGACGGGCTCTCGGACTGGGGCAACAGGAGGCAGCTCACACAGCCCTGTGGAGGCAGAGGGAGGTGACTGGTGCCAAAGGAAAAGCAGAGGGAGACTTCAGAGCAATGTCAGGCTTTCCGCTGATAGAAGAAGACATGTCTATTCACCACCAGCGTAGCTTCTCGGGGTCTAGTGACTGTGCACCAAAACTGCTGTTCTCATGGAGGTGACAGGCATGGAGGGGAGTGGCCCGTCTTGTCCCCAGGTGCTGGTGGCAGCTCCACCCACACTGTCCCTGACTCCCCCCGCCCCGCAGAGGCCCCTCCATCCTCCGTCCCCACCAGGACTCAGGTGGCCTCCCGGGGAAAGATGTCCCTCCTCTCGCGGCAGTAGGCATATGTTCCCTCCTCTGCTTGCAGGAACAGCGGGCCTTGTCCCCTGCACAGCCACTCCTGTGACTTCAGCGGCTCCTCCCAGGAGCCTCTGCCATGGGCCTGGCTGGGCACCAAGACAGCTGGACTGGGGGAGGGGAGAGGGGAAGAGGGCAGCCAGATGGGGAAGCCCTAGCAGGAAAGGCAGCAAGTGCAGGGCAGCTGGCGCTTTGCAAAGGGCCTTTGTGGGGAAGTCCGCACATGGGCTCCCTCCCCTGCTCCAGGGGTACTGCCCTCTGCCATATCCGGTCCTGGGGACACAGGGTGTGGGGCTCACCGGGGCTGCTGAGGGAGGGAGACAGGACAGGAGCCAGGAGCGTCCCCAGCCATGTCAGCAGCTCCTGCTCTCCTTCCCATCCCCGCACACCCCAGAGTCCCTCGGGAAAGTGGCAGCATGGGGGGCAGGTGCAGCGGGATCCCTCCCAGCACACTGGGGACAGGGGTGATGAGAGGGACCGCTCATCCCCTGCTGGGCCCGAGCACAGCTGGAACCCACAGGCACACCCTCCCCCCCCACACACACACCCCCACGTGGCAGGTGGCAAGCCTGGCTCAGCCCCCGGCCCCTCCCACATCCCACATCCAGGTCTCCTGCTTCAGTCAGGTTGCCACACATCTTTTGTTTTTTCAGTAGAAGAAACAGTGGCAGCCTTAGCGTACCTGGGGGACCACCCACCCACCCTCAGGGGACCCTCTCCAGCCCGAGGGCAACGTGCAAGTGCACGCTCAGAGGAAGGTGGTGGGGGACAGGCCTGGAGGAGCGCAGGGCTGAGGAGACCAGAGGGTGAGGCAGGAGCGCCCTCTCTCTTCCCTGCGGTGAGCCACTCGGCAGCCGCAGCCGGAACTTCTGGAAGGGCTCAGGTCTCTGGGGAGGAAGATCTCCATAGAGCCCACTCCTAGGGGCAGGGGCGGGGCCTAGCTGCGGGTTAGCCAGCAGCACACCCCGTCCAGGAGGCGATGGCAGGCTTCCCTTCCCGGACCCATGGTCCCCTGCTGACCCTCACGGCGGGAAACCAAGCCCTCAGTCACAGCCCACAAGGCGGACTACATGCTTAAAAAAATTCTCATACATATCTAGATTCCAATTTTCCTACAGAGGAAAAAAAAAAGACATCATGAGTCTTAAACCTAGTTGCCACTGCTTTTCTTAACATATAAACTTGTTTTCATTCACTGAAGTTTTGCTGTTTCTTTGTTCCCGACGTCCTTTGGCACGCAGTGACAGACACGAGGGAAGCACGATCACGTGCCCACACAGGCTGCTGCCTGCCCAGCAAGTTCCGGGAGCCAGCTTGGCGCCGACCCTGTGGGCACTCAGGCACACACCCCAGAGGGCTCACCATCCATGCAGAAAAGAGGATAAACTTACTTGATGTAGAGGACCACAATGTAGAGGAAGACATGATTAATTACTGAATGATGACTCCAGGACCCAACACTAGAAGAAAAACCTTCTGGCCTGCTCTGAGGGAGAGGGGACCCACAGGACAGAGATGAAGGGGCCAGTCCCCAAAGGGGAGGACAGAAAATCAAGGACGATGGGGTGACCCCCAAGGATGGCCAGCATTCACTCTGTTCAAAGGGACATGGGACGCGCACAGGTGGAGGGCAGACTCGGCAGGAACCCCTTCCCTGCAGCAGATCTATCCCTGGGGCCTTCAAAACCTTGGCAATGAGCTGAAATTTCAGGACATGGATTTTGTCCTCTTTGTTCTGCAGATTCAAGACAGAATCCTCACCGTTCATTACACCTTGACCACGTGAGATGCTTCTCAAAGGGCCAAGCACTCTGGACCCTCCCCGTCTGCTATTCTCCCAATAGCAGAGGATGCTTACCCTCTCTGTGCCTCAGTTTATTCCTCTGGAGCTGGGCAGGGTCCCTGCGCCCCGGTGGCAGCGGTGGTAGGCACAGTGCTCATGGTCAGCCGGGCCCCCAAGGGCATCAGCTTACACCCGTGAGACGGTCCAGGCCAGGTGCCGCAGTCGGACTGGCTCCCCGAGCACTCACACCGCCAGCCTCCCCCGCGGTGCACCCCAGCTCGGCCCCGCTGAAGGCCCCTGCATTCCTCACCCCGCTGCAGGGCCCCGGAACCCGCAGGGCAGTAGATGCAGGGGTGGGTCTGCCCAGGAGAACACAACTGAAACAGCAGACCGAGGGCTCTGAGCAGGAGGACTCCTGCAAGAAGCCCGGGTCGGAAGCAGGACAAGCAGAGGGAGCTCACCCAACTACAGGATGGGACCAGAGAGTGTGTCTGAAGTGGCCCCAGCGTGCTTTTCCACAACTCCACCAGCAGTAGAGTGACCACCAACACTGACCGTGAAAGCCAAGTTCGCAGCAAAGCTCCACAGTCTGAGCCAAGAGATTTTATCCTAACCACTTAACCCGCCGGGCCAGGCGGCGCTCAGCTCCCACTGGTGGCTATGGGAGAATTTCCATGGTCCAGGGAAGCTGCCTACAGGGAGCCACGCACCAGGCCACAGTTGGGAAGCTCACGGGACTCCACAGTAATGGAAAGTGGAGGTTTTCACCCACAGTGAGCAGCAGCTCTCAGGCCACCGGAGCAGCCCAGCCCACCCCCGACCCTGGAGTCAGGATGCGCTGCCACTCTGGTCCCAGGCGGGAGCAGGGGTGCGGCACAGGCCCCCGAGCCACTGCTCCCTTGACTGGGCGCCCATGTCCGCACCCTCGGGCAGAGCAGGCCCGCCAGGCTTCCGTCGGGGCTGAGGACACGCCGGCTGAGTGGGCTTGGCGCTGGCCACAGCTGGCCACAGCCACCACCACAAACACACTCGGGACTCAGGAAACGTGGGCAGGAAGGCCTCTAATCTGCCTTGTCACACACTTGTTCCCAAACCATAAGTGACCCACAAGAGAACCTCTCCATGGCCATTAACACTGTCAGTGCTTTGAACATTCAGGGTCAGAGGTTATGGACAAAAAGTCTGGAAAAATCCAAATCTGGTTTATTGATCTTGCCTGGAATTCAGTGCAGGGCCTGGAAGTCCCGGGCCAGACCTGCTCCAGGACCGGTTATGCCTGGACACGACAGGGCCGGCACCACAAGGGCCCTCGGGATAAATCCCTTAGGGACGGCCCCGCCGCAGGAAGCCATGGAAATACAACGACAAAACCTCTTTCCAGCCATTCTTAGTAAGAATTAGCCCCAGTTGTGAGATGTTTGGGGCTGCTGTGTTTCTCAGTGACCACTCCCCCTCCCTAGATCATCTAAGTTACTCAAGGACTGGCAGGAACTTCCCAAGTTAGAACAAAAGCTGAGGATAAACTACACATCCTTATTAAAACTTCAGTTAGATTATCAGAGGCTGATTGAAACAAAAATGCATGTGCGGGAGGGGGCAGGTGGGTCCACACTGCAGGGAACACTGCCGCCATGCGCACCTGCTGCTGGGAGCCCAGGCCCCAGACGCTGTGCTCAGGAACCCCAGGGACCTCGGACACAACCCCAAACAATTTGACTTCCTAGTGACAGCGGCCGCAAGGGAGCGAGTTCGGAATCCTAAGACTTCCGGGGAACTGGGATCACTGTGGGACCCGACCCGCAGGTGATCAGCCCAAAGGTGAGCAGCACACACGGTGTGAGCCCTGAGCAAGCCCCGTACGCACCGCCCAGGGAGGCCCAGGGAACGCAGCATCCTCTCGCCTGCCCTGAGCCTGCAGCGGGGCAGGTCCCCCTCCCTGGGGCTCCGACCTCACAGGTGTGACTTACCGACTCAGCGGGCTTCTTCTGGGGCCGCTGCGTGTTGTGCCATATAGAGGGCCGTGGGCAAGCCATAGGGAGGCCGGCCACTGCCGTGCCCCCACCCCGCCCGCCCATCATGTGGTCTTGCCAGCCCCATCCCACCTGCCCAGGGCCCTCCCGTGGTGGTCACTGCTCACATGGACCACCTCGACACTGCCTCCAGCCTGTTCTCCAGTGAATGGCCACGGGGACACAGAAACCCTCCGGCTTCCTGTCATGGCTGCTGTCCCCTCGCAGCCAATGGGCGTCTCTGCTATGCCACTGTGCCCGCTCCCTCGGGCCACTTGGTTCCAGCTCAAGGCCTTCCCGGGGGCCCTACCCACAGACACACCTGTCACTCGGCCTCCAGCCACTGCTCACAGCACTGACAGGCACGAGGGTTGCTTTCTGGGGCCCGCTCCCCGCAGCCTTGTCGGGGTGGAGGTGCTGCGAGCAGAGGGCCTCGTCGAGCCCTCGGGGCAGCACTTGCTGGGAGCCCTCCAGAAACCCTTGTGGAAGGAGCAAATGAATGAGGGTCGTAGCAGGCCCCATGGGGAGCATTCTAGCATCCCGGGCGGCAGGCTGAGACACGTCCTTCTGTCACTCACCGCTTTGTAAGACTTTTTAGATGCCTCCTTATAAACTCTATGTTACATTTTTGATTGCTTGGCTGTTTAAAATGTGTTCCATTTAGGGGCGCCTGGATGGCTCAGTTGGGTAAGCATCTGCCTTCGGCTCAGATCACGATCCCGGGGTCCTGAGATTGAGTCTAGTGTGGCGGTCCCCGCTCAGCAGGAAGCCTGCTTCCCCTGTCTGCCTTGCCCCCTGCTCATGCTAAAAAAAAAAAGTTGGTGTTATTCCTAAGGGATCTAATTTGTCCTAAGAGAGAGTAGAAGGAACCGCTTCCCCCGAAAGCGTCATCGGGGCACAGCAGCACACTGCAGGCCTGTCAGCACGGCCCAGGAGCAGCGTCCCGCAGACGGTGTGAGCGACTTCCCTCCCGGCCCAGAGCGTGAGCACACGCTTCAGCTTAGTCCTCCGTGCGCAGCCCCGAGCCCCTGAATTCCCCGAACCAGTGGGAAGGGAATTTTTCGTTGCTCTATCTAGGAAGTTCGAGAACATGAGATGGTAGAAGCCGCCCTTTGTCAAGAGGAACGCAAGCACTCCAACACAAACACCACCTGGTTTCCAAAGTTTATTAAAAATCAAAGAATAGAAAAACTTTACATAAAAATATGTCAATTTTAGCTTCCACATTGTTGTCCACACACAAAAAAAAATCGAGACATGATATCATTTTGTTCCACGTGTAGCGTGTGGCCACAGTGGTGGCCCGGCCAATTCATTCAGTTCACCACGACAGGGACGGAGCATGGCGCCTGCGTCTGTGACTCGAGCCATGAAATGCACCCCCCACGGGACCCGCGCCCCGCAGTGGTTCCTTAATGTAGGGTGACGGTCAATATTGCTAATGTGTGGAGATTAGTACAGGCCTACGTATCAGTTTTTATAAATATTTCTTTATCAATAGATTCACAATTTAAATATCTTTAAATATTTTTGATAACTTTCGATCATCAAGAACTGCAAACATGTGCTACTCTCCTCTGGAAGGCCTCCTGGAAAAGCTGCCGCAGCAGCCACCGTCCACAGTGCGGAGGGGGCCCCAGGCTGGGGCAGAGGCCGGCCGGCACCCGCCCCCAGGCCGCACTCCGGCTCCCCGCCCTGCACAGCCATCAGGTGTCACGGTAGTTAAGTCTCTGGATTCGACCTCCTCCACTAGGGACTTCAAAGACCAAGCTACCTGTAGTGTTCAGCAGGGCTGGAACCCCCCATTTTAAAAACGGGAGGTCAGGTGACCTATGAGATGCAACTAACACCCAGGAAAGCTGCGGGCTCTGAAAACTCAGGGTTAGGCCGCATGGATATATTCTTGTTCAAAAAAAGGTAACAAAGACAGTGGTTGTCATGGTAGACACTTGCATAGTACACCTGTATGCTCCTAGGTCGGGCGCCAGCTGCTCCCGGCCCGGCCCCCGGGCTCCCGGGCTCCCAGGCTCCCCGGGCTGTGCTCTCCTGCGATGCGTTACAAACACTCCCCGCGGTGCGCCGAGCAGCTCAAGTACTTCTCGTAGATTTGCTCTTAACAGAACGAATGCATACTGCTACACAGATTCCTCAACGGAATCAACATAATTCCTTTCTCCACATTCCTAAAACTGGGCACCCTTGTCCGAGCTGACGCCCACTGGACCGTCCTGGCGCACACCGAAGCACTTCAAAGTTCACATTTTGTTCTAAGATTTTATGATGTGACAACCTTTCTCCCCTTAGAAAGTGATACTTCTGGCACTTTGAATGCTGGATTTGTTGTCTACTTGAACAGAACCAAAAACCAAAACGCTAAAGCTCTGCGGTCAGAGCGCGACAAGAGTCAGGCCGGATGGCAGGGCCGCCAGGCAGCTGGTCGGAGGGCGCGGGGGCCGAGCCCTGCAGGGGCCGCGAACGGAGAGGCTTCGCGTCTGACCAAAAGAAACACACGAAGAGAAACCCCGAGCCCCTCTCCCGGTGTTGGTAGCGGTGCTCTTCAGACAACCAGCCGACACGATGAACCCAACTTAGAAAATGCGACTCGGGAAAGGACCTAAGCTTGTTTAAAAAACCTCCTCCCTTAAATATAACTTATGTGAAAATATGAATTAAATAAAAATATCTGAGTTATTGCACAAATCATAAGTTTTCAATATTTACATAGAAAAACAGTTCTGACATCTGAAACAAAACTTGAGGGCAGTGACACAATGGCGACCTCCCAACCCTACCCGCTGGGGAAGGAACGAGAACGGGGGCTGATCTCTGCTGCTCTGGCGGACGTGCCATGAAACACCCCAACCGCAAAGGACCCAGACTGCCGCCGAGAGGCGCCCCGGCTGGCGTCCCGCCCCCAGGTCCCAGTCCACACCTGCTCCAGCCCTGAAGGAGAGAGTCCCGGGAAGGCAGACACAGCGTCCACGGTTAATAAGGCTTCACAGATGAGCACAAGGAGCTGTTCTTTAAGATGGACGTGACCACCACACGAGGAACATGCAGAGTGATCAGCGGCGGGCGGTCCGAGGGGCCCGGGCCGACGTGCTGGATGCTGGTCTCAGTTCCCGGCCGGGCGCCGAGGCCGTGGAGGAGCAGGGTTGGGGGGGCGGGAGGCGCCCTCAGGGGCCATTATCTGCTCAGACTGACGGGCAAGCTGTCCCTCGTGTGTGTGTGTTTCTTCCTCCTCCAGCCGGTGCGGTTGTACTGGTGGTGCCCCCGGTTGCCCACGGGGGGCCGCACGCCTCCGCTGCCCACGGAGCTGTACGTGCCGCCCGGGCTGTGGTTGTGGGAGCCTTTCATGGACAGCTTCATGCCGCCGTGCTGCTGGAGAGACAGAGAGGGACGGCAACGTGGGAGGCTGCCCTGCAGACCCCAGACACCGCTGTCATGGGGCTCGGGTCAGGGCAGCCCGCCTCCCTGCCCCCGTCCCCCGCCACTGGAGACCAGGCCCGTGGACGGGGAAAGCCCACAAAGGCTGCACGCAACGGCCCGTGCGGTGTCCATGCGACGCTAAGCAGGAAGGAACGGAGAGCATGGCAAGCTTCTGGGTCCCACACCCTCCCGGCCCAGAGCGCGCGCACACAGTCCCATCTGAAGACATGAGCATCACACTTCTGACTGGTCCTAACTGGTCCTAACTGTCCACAGAACGTTTTCTGTGCCCCGCTTCCGCCGCAGACACAGGCGTGTGAGTCCAGCAGGCTGGCGCTCGGGTGCTCGGGCCCCTGGGAGCAGGGCTCTGTGCACGCGGGCCCCAGCGCCCGGGCTGCCCCTCTACCCATGGCCCCAGGCAAAGCACACCGGGAGAAAACACAGCCGCTTTCAGGAGAGGTGCAAACAAGCAGCAGAGGCAGTTGCACGGGGAAGCCAAAATGCAATCAGCACAAGTGCTCTCCCCCTGGAGACGTCACGCCCCCTGAAAATCTGCAGCAGGCCAGTGGGAGAGGCCTGCAGCGCCCTGAAAACCCCACTGTGACCGGAGGGCCGACTCCAAGGAGGAACACCCCATTACTCAGCTCCACATGACTGCACAGCCGGGCCTTAAGGACACCGCTGCAGAGAGCCAGCCCCAGGCCAACCCCTAAGCATTACAAATGTGCTGACAAAACGTGATCAGAGGAACTGACTGCAGTCATCTAGATGAGGGGCCCCATGTCATCAGAGCCCAAGGGAAAACACCCGCCTCTGGGCACCACACCCTGACCCATACAGGCTGCAGCTCTCAGAAACATCGCAGCCCTGCAAGGGCACAGCGAGGGAGTAACGACCTTTTCCTACCACAGAACGGTTTCTGGTGGGCAGAATCTGGACCTAGAGAAGCCACAGGGGCACCAACAAATGCATTCCCCCAGGGACCCTACTGCAACCGAGAAAGTAAACCCCGTGCAGGCCCCCACTCTGCCCGGGGGTGCCCAACATGAAGAACAGGGAGCGGCTGAAACCACGCAGGGCGGGCAACGCCGGGCCAGGGTCACGCAAGCATCGGCTCCTGATGTGTCGTCTGCTTCATGAAAACCAAAGTATTTGGCATGTAAATTAATTCAATGGAAGAATGAAGACAGAGGCTCAAACTGTGTTATATTTGAAAATAACAGTTTTAGAGTTTCATTCACCACGAAGCAAAACACATAAAACTGAATGATGAGAAAACAAATTCCACTTTAAGCCCCATCCCTGTGGAATGCCGTCTCTGGCAGAGAGAGCGGGAAGGCCTGGCTGCAGGCACCTGGCCCAGGCCGGGCGGGAGGCCTACCTTGTGATACAGGTGAGGGCTTGACAGCGGGGTGGGAGATGCCGACGGAATGGCTGGGGAAGACATGTGATGAACAGCTTTCAACGCTGGAGTTCCTTCAACGCCAACTTGTCTGCAAGGGACGGGGGCCACCCCCAGGGTCGGTGGAGGTATCGTAAACCTGGTCTAGGAACAGAAAGACCAGAGACAGCCATGAGGCACCCGGCCGACAGAGGTCAACGGCTCTCACGCTGAGCCCCAGAAGGGAGGGCACCGCTCTGGGACGGCCATTCGCAAACGGGCTCATTCACGGACTTTGTGCTTTCCTCTAACCTGACAGGGTATGTTTTGCGTCAGAAGTATTCTATGTTCTGCAACAGCAACTACAACAGAAAGCGTGCCCTGTAACGCCCGTCATAAAGCCTCGCTATTCACTGCAGCCTGAGCCGCCACTCAGCCAACCGGTCCTCAGTGACACCTGTCCTCTGACCTCTGGGAAGAGCCAAGTGGCCCCGAGCCTTGCCCACAGTGCAGGAGGGGAGGCCCGACACTGGTCCAGGCGACGGCCTGTGGGGGATGCCGGCCCCTCCCTGTGCCCCCTCCCCCTCTGGCCCCTGGATTCTCTGCATCCTGGGCACAGGGCTGCCAGTGCAAACCTGGCCGGCCTCCGAGAACTCTGCCCCTCTGGAGACTAACTGCCCCCCCTTCCCAACAGCAGTGGATGGAAGAGCAGCTGGGGTCTCCCAGCCGCTGCTCCCGGGAGGGGGGGGGGAGCTGTAGAGCTTTACCCAAGATGCCCACTGGGGGCTGGAGCACACGCAGGCCCCCTCCTCCGGAGGATCTTCACTCCCCCGGGAGCCCGTGGCCCTGGATAAGCCCATGCCTGACTCTGCCAGACTCACGTCCCGACTCTCAGGGTCCACTCCCCCGAGCAGGGCACTCCGTCAGCCCTCCGGCTTCCAGGGAGAGAGGGCGCCTGGTGTGCACAGTGGGGGGCTTACTGAGTTGCTCCACTAGAAGTCAGGTTTGACGTTTAGTGGGCCGTAGGCCTTGATGTCAAATGCAAACGCTCTTAGCTTTGGCCTCACTGCTATTAGCAAAGTGACAGATGAGAGCAGGGCGCCAGCAGCGACCTGTGACCCGTCCCCAGAACATTCCTGGGCTTCCAGCCGGAACCACGCACACAGCATCAGCTGGACCCCTGTGTAGCGGCCACACTGGCTCTCGGGGACCCTGAGCCCCGGGGGAGCTTGGGACACCGCGGCCAAGTGCTTCAGCGTGACGCTCTCACGCGGGACCGACACATCTCTAGTGGGCCGTCCTGCCTGCCGTCGCCGCCACCGCACATCAGGGGCGCTCCGCGCTGCACTGCCCCACCCCCCGCGGCCCAGGTGCCCCGTGAGGATGCCCTCCCAGTGCACAGAGCCAGACGGCAGACGGAGGAGTCTGCATGTCTCCACACGCCTACACCCCTCCACGGCTCACGTCACAAGCCGCACTGCAGAAACGGCAGGCCTCTAAGGGGAACGAGCGCCCCAGCTCTCACACACGCATGTTCGACCATGTATGCCTGCACTGGGCACTGAACGCAGTATTTCTGAAATTATCTTTCAGGCTTTAAGTTCATCTAAATTAAAAACAAACCAACAGAAGGCATACTCTAACAGAGAAAGCCCTATAAATACTGCCTAATGAATAACATGAGAAAGTCGCAGCTTACACTAAAACTTCTCAACAGTGTAAACATGCAGACTCCGAGAGGAAGCAGGACAGCGGTCCTTTCCCGCCGGGGCGCGGGGCGGACGGGCAGCACCAGAGTGTGGCCAACGCAGCCCCAGAACCACAGTACCAGGCTGGGTGTCGGGCATTTTCAGAAACACACTCAACCCGGACCTTGTCTAAAGTCCCCCCAAGTCCCCCCGTGCTCGGGAGCCAGGAGCGCCGGCTGCAGACACGGCACAGGTGGGCCTCGAGGACACGGTCTTCTACAGAATGACAGGAGCTACATTCTGTCCGGCCACAAAGGACGAGGATGTCCCACAGGAGAGAAATGTACCTTCTGAAGGCTTCCGAAGACCTGTTTCTAATCCCACAGAGGCAGTACCTAGAGCAGCCGCAGCAGCGCAGACGCGGTCCCCAGGGGCCCGTCTCGGGGAAGGGCGCAGCGGGCGCGTACCTGGGTGTTGGTTGTCATGACCACCGTTCTGGAAGCAGCGGGCTGAGGTTTGCCGCTCGGCATGGGCAAGGCGGCAGGTAGGCTGGCCAGCAGAGGCGTCGGTGCTTGCAGACTGAACTGGTAAACGCTGGGCGTTGTGCAGGGCGGCGTGTCGGAATCCTGGAGAAGGAAAAACAAGAGGCACAGCCATAGAGGCGCACTGCTTCTCCATGATGGCAGCCACACGAGGGCCCCCGTGCGCAGCCCCATCCCCCGAGATGCCCACCTGCCCTTCAAGTGCTTCCAGAACCGCAGACCACCCAGGTGACACGGGACAGACCCCTCACTTAAGGATGTCATCCCCACACAAGCGTCTAAAACACTATCCCAGAAGTCGCTACAGTCACGTGAGCGGCAGGGATGGGATGCGACTGCCGGCGGAGGCTCGGGACAGAGCGGCGGCCCTCGGAGCAGCCCTGGGGGGCTGCACGGACACACCCCGCTAGACACGCTGCCCCCCAGGCACACTCACGATGTCACTCCCAGAAAGCGAAGATACGGAGGAGGCGGACGAGCCGGACGAGAGCAGCTGGGGGCTGGGCAGGGACAAGGTCAGGCGCTGGCTGAAGGGGGACTCCGGGTCTCGGCGCTGGGGCGGGTCCCCGTCACATGCACTCACTCGCTCTTTTATTTTAATTCTGTTGTCTGTGAGGGCAACACAGCCGGGCTGAGCCACTTGCTAGACACGAGATGCACACCCACCACACAGCCTCCAGCCACGGGGGCCACTGAGGCTCCACACGTGGCTAATCAGAACGCTCAAACTAATTTCTGATTTACCTCATTTAATTTTTAAAATTACACTTCTTTCAGCTACTGGACAACCTTCAAATATGTCTAGGACAACTTGGATGTGTAAAGCGTTTTCAGGTGTAAGTCTGACAGAATCTAAACGCAGAGCCCATGCTCTGGGCAGGCTCGGGCAGAACCGGGGGGCACAACTGCTCCAAGACTCCATGCTGATTGCAGCTGAAATGTTACTATTTTGAATACTACATCGAATAAAGTAATTATCAAAAGGAATTTCACTTGCTTCTTTTCACATTTTTAACGCACTTACTAGAAGAAATGTTAAGGTCCGTGTGTGGCATGCATTGTATTCCCACTCGCCTGAATCTCACAGCTGTAAACTCTTAAGAGAAAAGGAGCGTTTCCTTAGTGGGAGCAATCAGCACGGGGGACAGAGACACTCCCGCATCAAGGCATCAGAAGCCCAAGAGCGACGCGGGCGGATGAGCGCTCACCGAGCTCGGGCGCCGGGGGGGCCCTGCTGCCCCACTTCTCCTTGATCCACCTCCGGTAGTCGATCACTTCCTGAGTCACTTTGATGATCCTTCCTAGAGTACTGCAAAGGGACCGCAGGGAATCAATGCGCCACGGAGCAACCACGGAACCCACAAACCCGTCTGACTAGCGCGCTCGTATTTTTAACATATCACTTTGCCAAGACAGAGGAAGAGAGCTAAGATAATCTTACAAACTGTATTATGATTTCTGATGCTTGAACCCAAATGTGCTGAGATCACAGTCCAGAAAAAGTGAGTTCCCTTAGGTAGACATCCTTAAACCTACAGCTAGCTACTACAAAAGACTGTTTCAACCCAGGGCCTAGGCAAGGGAGCCCCTCCCCGGCCCCCGGCCCGGCACTCACGAAGGTCTGGTACAGACAGATGGTGCCAGGACCCCACACACCCAGCACAGGCCCGAAGCCCCGGAAGCCCCATGAGTGGGCGGAAAGCCGATCTGTGTGAGTGCCAGGCCTCTTACTATCCTTCCTTTCCACTCCCCCTCACTCCCTTCCTCCGCCCCTCCCCAATCCCAGCACCTCCCAAGCCCTCCGCAGGGGTCCCTCACTACCAGCGAGAGTGCACACTGTAAGCCTGTGCTGAAATGCAGAAGGACGGACAGGTCTGCAGGGGAGGGGCGGGGTGGGCCCGTGGGCCCCTGTGCACTCCGCCTTCCAGTTAACCTGTGAGGTTTGAGGACAGCCTGAAGAGAAAGCTTCACATTCCAAAGTGTGAAAAGTGAAGCATCACTTCCCCAAAATAAAATGCTCTAAAGAAACGGTCAACGCCCCAAATAAGAAATTTTCAGGGCTCAGCCACGCATGAGCCCAACGTGGCCCTCCTCCTCGATAATTCCAAGTTATGCTAGAATGTGCCGGCACAGCCACGAATAAACCGCACGGAAGCCGATGGCAGAGGCCGGCAGTGCCCGCCGCACGTAGGCCACGGCAGGGAGCTGCCCAGCCACGGGGCCTGTGAGCCCGGGACGACGACGTGACCTGCGTTACCTTTCAGAGTCCCTGTTAGGGTAGGACCTCGCGAGGGGCGACACCGCATGACTGAGAACAATGTAGGCGTAGTCGAAAACCTGCTT
Organism: Spilogale gracilis; assembly: GCA_004023965.1. Lineage (NCBI taxonomy): Eukaryota > Metazoa > Chordata > Mammalia > Carnivora > Mephitidae > Spilogale > Spilogale gracilis. Next base: position 143,246 of record PITA01000609.1, read on the forward strand.
CACCTGCATGGCCCCGTACGAACTGCGGCCGACGTCGTTTCCTGCAACAGAAGGGCACATTGAGACCCTTCCCCAGACGTGCGTGACCGTGTCTCGGCAGTCCTCCTGCAGCGGCCCGGGCACGGACGCCCTCACCGATCACGGCAGCAGAGCTGTGGCGGGCGAGCGGACGGCGATCCGGGAGATGTCTGCCACTCACAGACACACAGCGAGAGGTCGTGAAAAAAGGCCAGGGACTCCCCAGGTGGCAACCCCAGCCCAGAGCCGAGGCAGCGGCCGCAGTCCGAGCGCGGCCGGGCATGCAGGAAGCAAGTCCCTCAGGGCAGCACGAGCCCGGTCTCCCCTCTCCAGTTCGAAGGTCCAGGTGGGTGGCAGGTCGGATGAAGTCACCAACACCGCAGCCACCAGGTGAGCCCCAGTCAAGGCACACAACTTCTACTGACAGCACAGTTTAGGATTTTAATTCACATTAACTCATTCTTCACAACTCAGGGAAGCAGGGGGTGTTAGGAGCCATGCTAAGTATTAGGATTTTCTCTTTTCCAGATCTAATACTATAATCCAGGGATGAGGTGGGCTTTCATTTTTCAAGTACATTTAAACAGACACTGAAGACAGTTAATTGATCGAACACAGGCAAACAGATGTGAAAACGTGTTCCTGCTGCTGGGAAAAGCCACATTGAAAAAGCCCGGCATCAGTCCTGCCACTCGTAAGCAACAGAGCGGTCAGGAGGCTTCCTGTCCCAAGATTTTTAAAGAAGTGAATTTCACACTCCAGCAGCCATGAAATGAAACCAAAAAAATCATTAAATTTAAGGACATTAAAAAATACAGGAACTGAATAACAAAAACACCAAATCCAGGTGCAAGGGACAAACTGGGGCGAAAAAACAGGACAGCATGAGGACAAAGAAGAGGCAGGAGCTGACGGAGTCCCTAGGAGCACAGCCGGGCAGACCGGGGCACAAGCACGTGCATGACCGCACCAGGGGGAGAGGTAGAGCCCCGGGACCCACACTCTCCACCACCTCGTCTGCCACTGACTGTCACCAACAGTGACAACAGGGTCTCATCTAATAGATGCTCAATAAACACCGGTGGGATCAATGAGTAAGAATCTGCTTCACCTCACTCATTAAAGAAAGGCAAACTCAATGCACACATGTGCTGCCCGGTTCTATCAGATCGGCAGAGATTAAAAAGACAGAGTCCCGACGGGCGGGGGGAGCGAGCCCTCCTCCCTGTGCTCCAGGGAGTAAAACCAGAGACACCGGGCACTGCCTCGGGTGGCCAGTGCAGCAATCCTCACAATGGAACACGCCTTAAACGCACAGGGAAGGGCTCTAGAATTTGTTAATTAAAAACAGAAGTCACAAAACTATTACATGATCTGCTTAATTAATAAGATTGCCATAAACACTAATACCCATGCAGGAAAGCAATGGAGACGTGCACACCAGAGTGGAGGGGGCTGTGACACACTTTGCTTTTCTATGCGGCATACTTCTTGGAAGTGAATGGTTTATGATGAATAGTTAAGAAGTACTGTCCTAATTAGAATAAACTTTTTTCCCTTAATTTTCATTCTCTACATTTTTCCGATAAATTACAGAATGTAAACACACATTCCAACTTTATAAGAAGTGAATTAGAAGGCACTAAAGACAGACTTCTGAAGGTGACCCATGAACCATCAGGACAGTGGGAACCGCATCGAGGCCAAGGAGCCCGGGCTCGGGGACTGCAGACACCCACCTCCCTTCCCCTGCGCAGGGTGCCAGCCACGCCCCCAGACTCGTGGCCAGTGAAGAACAAGGCACCCTTACCAGGCAGCAGAGGGTCCTCAATGCACAGCATCGATGGTCTGTACCCACTGGTCATGGCTTTCATGATCTCTTCTTTGGCGATATAGGCACCTCCTTCTTTTATTCTAATACCAGTTTTCAAGTAATTAAAATTTCTTCCATAGAGTTCAAAAAATTCTACAAGAAGCATTCCAAGGTTTTCATCAGCTCTCCGGGCATCAATTCTTGGATGCAACTGTAAAAGCAAGAGATCCACCATTTGGATTCAAGTCACGTACAACAAAGTCGGCTACCTCGTGGCTCTCCAAGGACATCATGCCCGTGACACCTGCTCACTCACCAACTCCACGAGGACGCCCGGGGCGGCAGGGGCGGCACCAGCAGAGCCTGGAGAGCCGTTGTCAATAGGGAGTGTTCAAAATAAAACCTTCTAATCTGAATTTTTTATTACACTTTAATTCTCTAAAATTCTTAATCCATAGAGGTTCTTCCTACTAACCCAGACATCTGCTTAACCACAAGTTACCAAAAATGGATCAGTAAGTAGACCATATCCCCCACAATTTAGAGTCCTCTAGATCCGGTGAATGTCCTGTTACAGATTAACCTTAATCCCGTTATTCCCAAAGACCACCCCTAGAGGGCAGCATCAGACCGAACGCTATCGGTGTGACAGCCCAGAAGGTGGAAAGATTAATTTAGACTGTATACAGGTGATTAGTATTGTGTCATAATATTCACACCAGATTCACATCTCTGCTTGCCACGCGGATTAGTGCCGGCCTCAGTCAGTGCCGTGTTTTCTTCAAGCAGGAAATGGACCTGTTCTGAACATCAGCCGCGGTCTGCTGACGCCCTCCTGACCCAAGAGGCCCGCGGTGCAGACCTGCGCGGTCCATGAGGACAGCCATAAGCCAAAGGTGGCTATTTCTACTGAAATTGATTTAAACAAATTAATTAAAAACTTCGTCTGCCAGCCACAAGGCAAGTGCTCAGTGGGCACGTGTGGCTTGGGGCCCCTGCCGGCCCGCACAGACCGAGGGGTCGCTGGCCGCACGGGAAGTTCTCACGGACGGGACCCCAAGCCTCGATCCTGACGGGCATGTCCAGGGGAAAGCAAAGCTCCTGACGGAAGCAGGGGGGCTGCGGACTCACAACACACAACCCCCCCCCCCCCAAGGAGAGGCACCTCCTGACGCTTAACCAGGATTTCTGGGGCTCACAAGTATTTTGGCTTCTGAGATCTGCATGGGCCAGAGGCACCAGGGCAGCTCATTTCGCCTCTAGTCCAAGTCAAACACGTGGGAGCTAGCCGGTGCGAGGCTGGGCCCTCGTCCCTCAGTGAGGTAGGAAAGGCACACAGGCACAGCTTTGAGGGAGGATGGGCAAGGCGCCAAGGGGCATGGCCGGCCATCCGCCCCTACGTGTGACCCTCCGTGGGGTCACGGGACTGCTGCCAGGACCCCACGGGCTAAGGGGACAGGAAGCACAGAGCGCAGTGCCCAGCACCAGAAAGACAAGTAGCAGGCATGGTAACAAGGCTACTGAAAGAATTCAAATCAGAGAAAAACACGAGGAAGTAAGAGTAGCAGGTTGTATTTAGTTCAAAAGAATAGCCAAAAATTAGGGGAAAACGTCTCCAAGGGTAGCATCACAGAGAAAAACATGGAAGGCAAAGCAATGTGATTAAACTGTAAGAAAACAGGGGTAGGATTCTGTTTCACTGTTCAAGAATCTCTGGCAAAGATGTGCCAGGGAAGTCAAAATAACAAAAGGGGGGGGGGTGGAACCACTACGTCCATCAGCAGCGTTAATGAGAAAAACAGAAAATGTGGAAAAACTGGAAATTTGGATCTAAAACCCTAAGCACAATCACAAATACAAAATTGATGGTAAACATGGAGGAACGGCTAGGATATACAGGGAAGAGTTTGGAAGAACAGAGGATCCTTCATTCAAGAAAATATAAATGGGGTTAATGTTTCCATTAACTCGGAAACTATTTTATATGTTAAATAACAAGCACAGGGAGGTTTTCTACTGATAGACTGTTCCACAGTACTCAACAAAATAAAGGCAACATAAAATACAAGACAAAATATTTATGTCTTGTCAGTTGAGAAGAAAGGCTCTCTCTTCAACACTTTTTTTGTACCATATATGGTTCCTGATTTTTTTGAGACCAGTTTTTCATAAATCACAGTCAGTAACCAAGAAAATCAGCTTTTTATTGTCCATCGAGGCATGAAAGTCTCTACATGGACAGGGTCCTCAGCTTCAGACTGGCATAAAGCTGATGGATGGGACCAGGATAAGCTACCCTCGCTCGAACTGTTCAATCAACTACAAAAATAAGCTATAAAGGAGAAAAAGGAAAGACGTATCGATCAAAATGGTTTTATTATCCCAATCAGAAGTCCATTTCCACTAAAACAAAGCAAAAGAGTGCAGGGAGAGCACGAGCAGCTGCAATCCACAAAGCAGTGACCTCACAACCCCAAGGGGAAATGTACTCCTACGTAAAGACCCAAGAGAGATGCACACTCACCTGTAGAAAGCTAATGGCCATTAAAATTAGGCTGTATGAGCTAATTCCACCTGTAAAAACTTCATTCAGGTCCCTCTGCAGGAGGAACTGTTTCAATACTAAAATCAAGTAAGGCAGCAATGAATATTTCTGTAAATTAAAAAAAAATTTTTTTTTAGTTCATATGCCTTTGAAGATCTGTCATGTAGCAAATTTCACATAGTAGAAAGAAAAGCTTACTCGGTCCTCTTACCACCTGGATGGCTCTAGGCCAATCAGCCTCAATTTTTAGGGACCTGAGAATTAACTATGCGAGGGGCTTGCCAAGGCATCCACGAGAGCCACATCCCCGGTTATGGCTCAGCAGGGACGAGGCTGGAGGAGCTCCTCCACAAAGAAGAGCTCAGAGAGGAGGAGATGAGTGTATTCCTTCCAATTATTTCCCACGGCCTAGCTTGCTCCATGATAGGTACAGGTTGGGGGCAGGAAGGAGAGGAGGGGACGCGGCCATGAGCCAGGAAGGTCCTGGAACCAATGTGCAAAACTCCAACGCCCAGAGGCCCCCAGGAGATGAGGAGTTGGGGACAGGGGGTGGGGTGCAGCTCATGAGGCAGGAAGCCAAGAGCAGAAGAACACGGAGAGTAGGCTGAAGGTAACAAGGGAATGGAAAAAGGCGAGAGAAGAGGGCTGGGGACAGAGGAAGCTTCCGCTGCTTTCATGTTCAAGTTAAGGGAAACAGTTAAGGCAGATAAGCCCACTGCTGCAGTTGGGGGAAAAACTGAAGGAAGGCCCTTGAACCTGTGCGAAGAGGCAGTATCCAGAATACGACGCTGGGGTTGCCTCTGTAAAGGATTTCACGCCTTTCCCTAAAATAGGAGGGAAAGACCATCTCTTTAACTGGACCATACACCTGGGCAGCTCAACAAACGAGTCCGCTATCCCATCGTTAGGCACTGAGGCAATCCAAAGTAAGCAAACTACATCACGATGTACTCTACTTCCAATAAACTAAACTCGCAAATCAGGCATAGAGCTCTAGGGATGATCATCTTGTGATCACAACAAACAACATTTTCACAAACTCTCTGAAATAACACTCAGCTTTATGGTTAGCCAGGAAAGTAAATCTATAAAACAGCTAATATAATTTCAAAGTATCTCCAGAAATAATATTGTAGGATAAATAATTCAACTGTACAGTCTTTCTCAGGAAAGACTATCATTCAGTTTAAAGTTTCATAAGCTCCCCAATATAAGAGGCCCCCATTCTGACAGTGCAAACTCGCTGCCGACAGCACCTTCATGTAATTCTTGATGAGCTCTGCTGCCCGGACCCCCGTCTCCATGTTAAAGCTGATGTCAACTTTAACTTCAGTCTCCTGGTCTGTGAGTTTTATTATCGGTACCTGCAAAGATTTAATTGAAAAAAATGACACTTTAATGGTCAACATTCATCACAGTTCAGCATCAAAATGTTTCCTGTGTTGTACAGAGGTTTTTTTTTTTTCTAACCCACAAAAGGGCTGAGAGATCATGAACCCCAGACTTTAAAAAATGAGAAGAAAAGGGATTTTATTTGCAAGAATTCCTGAAAACACTTCAAAGTAACTTCAAAGTCAGTTTCTTTTTCCTTTTTTTTTTTAAAGATTTTATTTATTTATTTGACAGAAGGAAATATAGCTAGAGAGGGAACACAAGTAGGAGTAAGAGAGGGAAGAAGCAGGCTTCCCACCAAGCAGGGAGCCCGATGTGGGGCTCGATTCCAGGACCCTGGGATGATGACCTTTGTTGAAAGCAGACGCCCAACGACTGAGCCACCCAGTGCCCCCAAAGTCAGTTTTTGATTCTATTTTGTGCTGATGTTGGTTCTCCAAACAATTCTATTTTGGATTTTCACTAAGAAAATTTCACTAAAAAAACCAAACCACACTCAAAAACCACTTCCCTGTAAAACCAGAGAAGAAGTTATTTTAGAAATATTCTCATCAAAGACTTACCAGCACAAGGTGCTCAAAACCATCAAACTCATCAAAGCTGCCCCAGCGCCATACACGCCACACTCCTCCCTCCCCCATGCCCCCAGCCCCCCCAAGAGGCACAAGACTGTGTGCTTGCTTCCAGGAACAGAAGGCGAGACTTTGTTTCCCTCAGCCTCCAAGGAATGGGAAAGGATGCTTCTGACCAAAACAAGTGAGGCCTAACTAAAGGTTGAGGACATCGCGCAGAATCCAGGGTGCACCCCTAATACGGCTCCAAACTGCCGAGGACACACTGCCAGGGTGGGGACGTCGACTCCGGGGGACGGCCAGGACCACGGGGCACCAGAGCCACAGCCAGTGTGGTCCGGGGCGGCAGAAAACCGAGAGGCTTTCCCAGAGAACTGACCACAGACTGTTTCAGAAGGAGCCCCTGCCTCCACGACATACTCCCCCCCTCGTGAAGAACCCTGTGCCCCAACACCACCACGCACCGTCCTCTACACTCACTGAATGCTTTCCTGAAACCACTCCCGGTGACTGCCTGCCCGCCCCCCGCACACACACTCTCCTATATACTCACAGGCTGAACCCCAGAACCTAGAGATCAGTGACAGTACCACAATACTTATTTTTCAGTGGTTGTTCAATACATACAACCCTTCTTCTTAAACACAGCCGTCACACTGGGCTGCAGGGCCCCAGAAGAGATGACAGTGAGGCTGCCCGGCAAGAGCTCCTGATGAGAGAAAGGGCAGCAGAAGACCAGCGGGGCTCAGTTCCCCTTAAGCCTGTGCTGGACCCCTAGCAGCACAGGGGACGGTGTGCGACTACAGTCCCCGCGGCTACTGAACACGGCCTGTCCTCCGGGACGCTCTGGAACCCAGGACAAGCAGGCCTGGCCGCCCCAGCTCCTCTCTACACCTGAGCCAGGACACCTGGTCGGAGACCGCCAGTGCCTCACTGACGAGGCAGCACCACGGGACAGAAGAGGACGGGGCTCGAGGCTCGGGGCTCGAATCATGACCCACAGCAGGCAAGCGACTTCAGTTCCTGAGCCGTCTCGAATCCTGGACTCCGATTAACCTTAAGGAGCACACATCAAAGCGCCCTCATGTTCCACCTGCTCCCCAAGATCACAGGTCTTTACACAGATACAATTTTGAACCATGAAAATGGGTGAATTTTGTCTCTTAAATATAACTTGATGAGTAGTAATCCCTGTTTGTGCAGACGGCACACTGTCACCATTCCACTTCTCTTACACATCCCAACCGAAGTCCGCCGGTCATATTCCAGCGCCAAGTGCAGCCGTTTGGATCATCGTGAAATATGTTCCTAATACTCTAAACAAATACATTTATAACAGAAGGGGAAAAGCCTTCCGAAGTGTAAGCCATACGTAACGCCGCCCACAGCCTAAGCCGAGGCCCCAGGCGAACCACAACCGCCGGCAGGGGTGTGAGAGCCTGCGCGGGGCTGCGGGCCGAGGCCCCGCACTTACCGTAGCTTTGTCGAGGACTTTGATGGAGCACGGCTCGGCCACGTTGTGCTTGCGCAGAGCTTGCTCCAGCAGCTGCAGGGGAGGGCGCTCCCACTTCCCGAAGACCACTAAGTCGATGTCACTGGACAGAAGAACAAGAGAGGGAAGCCCCGGCTCATGCCATTCTCCAGGAAAGCATGCCCTGGGGAGGACCAGTGCCCCGGCGTGGGCATGCAGACACCTATCTCCACCCACACACACCCCCGGGAAGCATATCCCTCTGAGGGCGGGAAGACACACTTTATGAACTACTGGTAACACAGGGATGCAGAGCCAGTAAGGCTGAGCTCTCCGGCATCCCCAGGGAATCAAGGAGGCGGAAAGGAAAACATGTGCCCCTCTAAGGCTTCTAGGCTCTTCCTCCTGTGCCATCTACACAGCATCGCCCTTGCGGACCTGGGCTTCCCAGGCCCCTGGAAGCTGGTCGATCCCCTACTGGCCCTGCCACTGCCAATCTCAAACAGTGGGATGAGAGCCTCTCCCGGGCCCAGAGGTTAACGGGTTGGAGAGAGTTTCTAGAGGAAACAACGCACATAAAACTGATCTGGGTATCAAGATAGTTCCTGACGAGGAAACACTTAAGAACAATTTTAAGATGCAAACTTGCCGGATGTTTCTCAATTAAAAAATACAAACTACTACATAATACAATTTTGCTTAAATCTTCATTAAAACAAGATCAATTTTCAAAAACGTATCGAAAACTTTCAGAGTATCTTCCACTGCATTTTCTTCCCATGGCCCTCCCACACTGGTCTTTATGTTTCTGGTGTCCTGCATTTTTGCAACATAAAATGCAAGAGGAAAAATACAATCAATTATTATAACACTAAATTAAGTTTTATTTCCTGAAATTTTACTTCTGTACTCCAATCTTTTCCTTTAGCTCACATTTCTAGCCTGAGAAACCTCCTTTTAAGCCCTTAACACACATGCACAGAGGGCCCACCCCAGCCCAAGCCCTGTGGGTACTGGCCCGCGCTGTCAGGTCTGACACTCACCTGGTGGGGAGATAGAGGCCTGTACTAAAGCTGCCAAATATCTGTACCTGGAAGAGAAGAGCGGTCATCGCACACCAGCCTTCCCCTGCTGCTCAGGGGAAGGCCACACTCCCACTCTGGGGCCAGACAGACCTGCCCTGCGAGTCAGGGCGCAGGGCGGGGGCACGGGGGTGCAGCAAAGCACCAGCAAACAAAATCCTCTGCAGCTTTACACTAAAGACCTGCCCCAAAAAGGGATGTTTAAAAACTCGAACTAAGAGATGAAACAATTACTGGCCTTTCCCAAAACTGCTCAAAGCGGACAAGATTTTCAAACCTGTGGCTAAGGTGCAGAGGTGGGGCTTTGCCCCATGGCACTCAAGCTTACAGACAAAAATGTGGAAGGGCTCACAGGAAGGGAATGGAGGGGCTGGCCCTGCCCTCTGAGGGCATGCTTGCCTTCACCAGGCCAGCTCCCCATCCATCCCTGGGTGGGCTCCAGGGCAGCTTGGCTGATCAGGACAGGCGCCCCAGGCCATCATCAACTTGGTCACAGGACATATGTCCCTGCCTGGGCCAAGCACCCCAAGTGCCCATGGCCCCCATCTCAAGGAACACACATCTGTGCACAGTGAAAGTGCGAAGTGAGGAAATTCTTTCCAGTTCTACGAAAAGGAACATATGCTGCGTGTTGCATAATGAGGCCGAGGGGTAGAATTTCTAACCTCCAGGAGAGTTGGGGGAAAAAAAAATGATAATCCCACTAACCTGGACACAAATTTCCTTCAGCCTATGGTCCCCACACTCACCCGGAGGGCATGTGAAGCACGGGGTCACGGGCCCCACCCCAGGGGTGCTGCTCAGGAAGGTACAGGGCTCCCCAAATCCCAGCTGCTGCCCTGCCACCCTCCCAGGACCAGGGACACCCTACGACTCAGGGTGCCAGCCATCCCTGGTGTGACCCGAGCGCAGTAAAGAGTGAACCCACGTCGGCTGCTGGCCAGAGGTCTTTGACCACAGTCTCGATCCGCTTCACCACCTCCCGTCTCATGGCCGCTTCTTCAGGACAAGGGGACATGAAGTTATAAAAGTCAATGATTTCCTCATGAAGTCTGGGGGAGAAAAGAGAAAACACACCCAGTTACTCTTACAGCCAAGCACGCGCGCCGTGTGAGCAACACGACAGCTCCTCTCCCCTGGGCAGGCATCGCGCGGCTGAGACGGAAGCCCCGGGGCAGGCCACCCAGCGGCCCGCTGCTGCCCCCGCCGCGACGCCCACTTGCTCTGGGCACTGAACACCGCGTCCAGGACCATCACTGAGGGGCGTGCGCTAGGAGGCCGAGGGAGGCCCATCCCTGGAGGCCAGAGCAGGCCACCCACTGCGGCCCTCACGTCCAGGGAGACCCTGCAGGCCGCCAAGACCCCAGGGTCACCACTCAGCTGTCCTCTCCTAAAGGTGCCAGTCAACCAGGTGGGTGCCCGAGCCAGGTGGACAGGGCGCCATGTGTCTGGCCCTCTCTTCCTAACAGAGATCCAACTGCAGCACTCCCAGCAGACG
>PITA01000609.1:153736-255560 GCA_004023965.1 Spilogale gracilis
CGCCCCCTCGGGAGCCACCCCGCACAGTGTCCACGCCCCCTCGGGAGCCACCCCGCACAGTGTCCACGCCCCCTCGGGAGCCACCCCGCACAGTGTCCACGCCCCCTCGGGAGCCACCCCGCACAGTGTCCACGCCCCCTCGGGAGCCACCCCGCACAGTGTCCACCGGCCCTGGACAGCTGAGAAAGGCCGTCCTGGGGCGGGCCGGGACTCGTGGGGTTCCCCTCTGGGGGAAGGGAAGACTGTTATCCCCAGTCAGTCTGAAGGATGAATTCTAGGGAGCCAAGAGGTCTAATCCTGGGAATAAAACCAAATCAAACTCACCTGCTTCCACTCTGTTTGATTAATAAAACAAAGAGAAGGCAAAACAGATCTGCTCAATAAGAAGATAATAATGCTAGTTCGACAGCTAGAAAAACAGTCCCCCTCGCAGAAGGGAGCACTTCTCAACAGGGCGGGGCACGTCCACTGACAAAGGCAAGGGGCGTCAGATCCCCTCCCACACTCTATCGGCCCTTCTCGGTCCCACCGGCATGCTGCCCACACCCCCAAAATCCGCACAGAGCAGCCCTTCCTAAGGCTCGGAGCAGGTGTGACGGGGCCTGCAGGCCACTGGAAGCGCTCCAGGGGCCCAAGAGGACGCCCGCCCTGCAGTGCCACTCAGCCGCCACTGAACCTGGAAATTAAGTGTGTCGTGTTTAACTGTTTAGAAAATCTAGAAAAGCTCACGCAACTACAATGGTGACTCAGCCAGCCACGAGGCCAGTTTTTAACAAATCCAAAAAGATTACACGTCATACAACATTAAAAAGCAGGAATTTTTCCAAAATACCTATCAAACCCCAAGGTTTAGGGAGAAGCGCTGGTCTCGCTCCAGCAGTTCCTAAGCACCAATGACCCCGTAAAGCCTCGAAGCGCAGCCCTGCCAGCAGCTCAGAAGGCCTGGTTGAGATGTCACCGGAAACGTGCCATCGACGAGCCACACGGTTAGCAGGACTCCGTGCGTCCGGTTGGCGGGTTAGTGCCCACACCAGGAAGAGCCACGGGCGACCCTGCCTGTGCGCAAGGACATCTGGGGGGGTCTCCTGTGTCAGTCACTGTCACAGTAGAGAACTCTCTGGAAGGCAGCATGGGCTGTTCTGGAGAAGAGGCCGTGGCGCTCAACCTTAGGTGAGAAGTTGGTCCACGGGAAGCACAAGGAGGACATGCTCTCCTACAACGCCTGGTACTACTAACAGTATAAAATTTAGAGACAAAATAACAAAGATGGAGGCCTAATTCAACCATCGGCCCAAAGTCATCGCAGAATATCAAAGCTAGTATGCTAAAATTCTACACACACCCCACAAATTTAAGCCGTTACAATGCCCTGCAGACAGGGCACAGCGGCTTGCCCAGCGGCCACGGCAGCCCAGCCCCTGCGGGGCCGAACGTACCACCGACTTCCTCTTGCACCAGGTGCACCTGAAGTAACATAAAACTGCCCCCACCCTCGCCAGCGTCCAGGACTCCTGCGCTCACGGGCCCCCCGCGCACCGGGAAAGGAAGGAACGCGAAGGGCATGCCTGCACTGCTCTGCACGGACACCGTCCCACCAGCGTGGCACTCTCAGCTTTATGTGCTATCTGCCCACTGACCTGTGACATAAGAGGGGCTGCCAAGCACTTCCGCCATGCCCACGTCTCAGGAGAAATGAACAATGAGGTCAAAGCATGACCAAGTTCCTACAGAAGGAAGCAGGCCTCCTGATTTCCAGTGTTCCGTTCCGCCAATAAGAGGCACGAACAGCACAACTACCTGAAATGAGTATGCAATCGGGCCCAGAAGTGACCTGCTGTAAACAAGTACTAGACAGGAGGAGTATTTTTGCTTTGCCTACTGGGACCAGAAGGGGCACTCCCGGCCGACTGGGGGTCAGGAAGACCCCGCTAGCCCTTCCTCAAGGCGAGCAAGCTTCAGCGAGGCACCGTGTAACTCCTGGAGCCACCCCAAGGCCACGGCGCTCTGTGGTAGGAGGGCACCATTGGCCCAGAAAGACAGAGGAAGGTCTAACCACCGTGACATCCGGGCGAACTCCAAGAGCCCCCTCAGGGAATCCTCTAACAAGTGAGGAAACACCAAGGATCGGGTGAGGGGCAGGGGACTCGAGCAGGTGGGGGCGGCTGGCCACCCAGGGAAGAATGGTGGCATCAGAGCAGTTCAACAGAACCCACAGAGAGGGCAGGCAGCTCCCCTGCCCTCACGCCCCTCACGCCCTCTCCCCTGGGCCCTTCCCGAGCACCGGCCCCAGAACAGCGCTTGCTCGTGGACAGCCTCTGACCAACTGGGATGGATGGATCGAAGCACATTTTGGTGAAATAAATCCTTCACTTATGAGCCTGTTATTTAAGAGCTACACTCCACGGAAAATATATCCCAACTTCACATCCCAAACAGTGCTAAACTGCAGTATTTCACTTAATACTAACATTACACGTAGTTCTCATTACTTTAAGACGGTGCATTCTGTTTCTGACAACGAACCTTCACAAGTAAAGGCGAACTGTGGTGCGGGCATCAGGACAACACAGGTCATTTTATGAGTCTGTCACTTCCGGTCCCCAACACACCACAGGTTCAGTTCCCCAAAGCGGTTCATAATGTCCATTATCATTTATGTCCACACCATCACTACTGCTCAGAAACAGACATGAGGAAGCTCATTCTTCTCAAATATCAAAACCTCAAAGGCATCTCACAGCTGACGAGATTACGTAAAATGACGACACTGAAGTCCCCTTCTGCTTTTATTAGCTGCTGCCTCACAGCTCAGTGTCGGCCCACCAGCAGTCCGTCTCCAAATCTCCTAGGACAATTCCTATGCTGTGACCATCACAGAAGAATCTTCTCTACAAAAGATCACAGAGATGGCATCTCAAAACCAGCAGGAAACTACAATGATTTCACGGGAGGGCCTGGGACACAGCTTCCACCAGGATGCTAAGGGGCCCCTCCCACAGCCTCAGGTGGCCAGCGAGCCCTGGGGAGGCCGCCGAAACACTTCCAAGTGTTTGGAAGGTTTTTTTTTTCTTTTCTTTTAACGACTGTATTTATTTGACAGCGAGACACAGCTAGAGAGGGAACAGAACAGGGGGAGTGAGAGAGAGAGAGAAGCAGGCTTCTTGCCTAGCAGGGAGCCCGATGTGGGGCTCGATCCCGGGACTCTGGGAGCATGACCTGAGCCGAAGGCAGACGCTTAATGGCTGAGCCTCCCAGGCGTCCCACTCATGAGGTTTCTTAAGGAAAGAGAGGCCCACAGGACCCCAAGAAAGGCTCCCAGTACGGAGCAAGGAAGGTAGGCAACATAGAGGGATGAGCCCGTGATCTAGACTGGACCACCAGTGCTCCATCACTTCTGCTCTCTGGAGCCGAGCCAAACCCTGACGCAGGAAACTACGGATGACGGTATGACACTTCTACCTTGTTCTACACTTGAAAATATAATACAGGTACAGAGCTGAATTTTTCAAGTGAAAAAAAATCCAAGAGAAGAAAAACCCACAGGGAACCATCCAGTAATTTGGACATGGGGGAGCTTTCCCAGACTCTGATATAAAACGACCATCACAACACAAAGACTGAAGAACTTTACCCAAAAACGTGCTGAGTGTAAACAAGTCAAAAAGCAAATGACAACTGCGCCTGGCAGAAATATGACAAGTCTGACTCCGCGCACAGACCGGGCCCGGCCTGCTCTGGGGTGAGTGGAGCACTGGTCGCTTCTGGGAACCGGTGCCAGGACCTACAGGAATCTGCGGCGCGTGCTCACTGCAGGACCACCGGCAGTAAGACATGGTCCCGCGCGAGACAGTGTCCACTAAGAACGAGGAAGATGTGTGTGCGCCGGTGAGGAAAGATCCCATGACAGACAGCTGGGGCAAAGACGCGGCCCCACCTCCATCTGGATGTCTGGCCCACTTATTCGCCAAATACATGAAAGGCTCACAGTGTTTCCCACCTACGAGAGCAGGATGGGCCAGTGTGTGAGAACACTCCAGTTTCCACTCTAGATACTTCTACACTGCTTGAGGCCTTTCTGTTTTTTACAAGAACATGTCCATCATACAAGTTAAACAATAAACAGGAAAAAGTCAACTGCATTTTAGATGACAAGACTATGGTTTTTATATTGTTTTTGCTGCTGTGCATTCTCTGATTTTAACAATGAATATAGATTCCTTTTTTCTTTTTTTTAAGATTTTATTTATTTGACAGAGAGAAGCACAGCCAGGGAGGGAACACAAGCAGGGGGAGTGAGAGAGGGACAGGCAGGCTTCCCCATTGCTGGCTCGATCTCAGGACCGTGGGACCATGACCTGAGCCAAAGGCAGATGCTTAAGGACTGAGCCACCCAGGTGCCCCAAATATAGATTCTTTTAAAAAAGAAAAAGAAGAAAAAGAAGAACAACAACAACGAGTTAGTCGGGCTTCCAGACCCCCGTTGCCTCTTCCTATCTGCCCAGAGGAGGCGGCAAACTCCCAGAGCAAAGCTGGCTTGTGTGGGTCCTGGCTCACTGAGCAGGCCCGGAGCACAGACAGCTGAGGGATGCAGAGGTGCAAGCCTGTGGAGGGGAGGGCAGGGCCACCCTGCTCTCCACCAATGTGCAGCCTGCACAACTTGCCATGGGGCTACTGAGCACCTGACCAGGGTGCAGCTGGGGGAGTGGATTTCACCTGAGACTTAATTTAAATCTAAATAACCACCGCAGGACTAGTGGTCCCTCTCACAAAGGCAGCTGCGGGTGCTTCCTCCTCTCCTTCACCTGAGCCGGGCCACACCTAACAGAGGGCAGGCAGGCGGGCCACACCTAACAGAGGGCAGGCAGGCGGGGACCCGCGTGAGCTCTGTGCCCGCCCCCAGGTCCCCCTCTTCAAATCCCTGCAGGCATGGCAGCCCACAAAAACAGAAGTGGCCCTCTGCGGATAAGGCTCACTTCGGGGGCCCCACCACCTGCGCACACCCACCCCCCAACAGAGGTCAAGTGGATAAAAAACACTATTGCAAATAACGCTGCAACCAACACAGGGGTGCACATATCTTTTCAAAGTACTGTTTTCACTTGCTTTGGGTAAATACCCAGTAAAACTAGTGGGTGATATGGTAGTTCTGTGTTTAATGTGCTGAGGAAACTCCGTCCTGGCTTCCAGCGGCTGCACCCATTCTCATTCCCACCAGAAGTGCACGGAGGGTTCTTCTGCACGCCCCTGCCAAGGCGTGTTACTTCTTGTCTTTTTGATGCTAGCCATCCTGAGGGGTGAGGTGCTATCTCACCGTGGTTCTGGCCTGCATTTCCCTGATGATGAGTGATGTGGGGCTCCTGCACAAACAACGTACGGAAGCAGCTCGAGGGCCCACTGACAGGTGAAGGGAGAGGCACGCACCACAGTAGACATGGAATCTTAGCCACAGAAAAGAACGAAATCTTACCATTTGTAACCACATGGATGAACCTAAAGAGTACTATGTAAAGTGAAATAAAATAAAGACAAAGAGCATACAATTTTACTTATATGTAAAATCTAAAGAACAAGCAAACAATAACAACAACGAACCCAGAAATACACTCATAAACCCAGGAAAGAAACATGGTTGCCAGAGAGGCAGGGGGTGGGGGGCTGAGCAAATAAGCAAAGGGGATTAAAAGATACAAACTTCCAATTAGAAAATAAGTCGTGGAGATGCAAAGTACAAGACAAGCACCCGCAGCGGGGATGGAACCCGGCCAGGTGTGGGGCAAGGCCGGGACCACACTCAGCTGCCGGGAGCGCCTAGGGATGGACGGAACTGCTCCGCCAGGGTCCCTCGCCTGGAAGCAGCGCGACACAGTGGGACAACTGCACCTCAATTAAAAACAGACAAAACACCTTCTAGTAGGTCTTGACTCTCTTTTCCAAACTCCCTCTAAAAGAAGCATTTTAAAATCTTGGGGCTAAATGTAGACAAAACCATGTCTGTCAAAGCTAAACGTTCTAGTTCTTGTCACTTAAACACATGCTGCTTAACAAGAGGTTAGAAACAATGGTGCCTGATTAGGGCATTTTCAAAAGAAACTGACCTAATTACAGAACTGGGCAAAGACTATTCTTCCATCTTCACTAGAAGGCACTAATATGTCTGAAATTGGAATACAAGTTTCAATCAATGGCTGGGCATCAAATCAGTTCAAAATTACACGCTTTTTCTTCCTCCGTGGTACATTTCACAATGGCGCATCTCTTCAGGTCACTTGATCTCTACAGGAAGTTATCTATACGAAGTCTATATTTCTGACCCACAAAAACAATAATTTCAAATGGTTCAACAATTTTTGCATGCAATGGCACCTCAGATTCAACCAAATACGGGATCAGAAGTTGACAGCACAGCATCTCGGGGAGGCAACAAGAGTATACAGCCAGGAGGCATGCCAACGCGAGGACCCCGGGGCCACTCCCCAGTCACAGAGCCAAGAGTCAAGAGAGGAACCTCTGCAGGGCCCCAGACTCCTTCGAAGCCAAGTGTACACGCTGCTTGGGAGAGAGAATGCACTTGGACTGCTTTGTGGAGGTGCCTTGCCCTCATAAGGAGGTCATCGACTTGGGCACAGGCGCTGGGGAAGGAGGTCTACTGCCCGTGTGCGAGAGGAGGGCCTCGAGCCACGGGAGAGCAGACACGAGACACCTCGATGGCCCGTCCCTGAGAAGCAGCCCGCGGACACGCCAGCAGGGCGAGGGCTCGGACCCATCAGGGGCAAGTCTGAGATTCCATCTGGGAGCAGCTCCCGGGGACGCAGCACAGTGCGGCGAGACGGAGTGATTCATTTTCTGGGTATTTTAAGATGGAAATGGTGAAACCAGTTTGCACTAAATTTCAGTTTTAATCATCAAAGTACTAGACTTCTGAAGCATTATTTTCCAGTGTACTTTTAAACTACATTATAGAACACTAGAAAATAAACGTGATAAATGATAAAGACGTTTCTCATCTACAACTGCTCTCTTACAAGAGTCCAACCCCATTCAAAAGGTAATGACTGCTCAATGTTTAATACATTTCCCAAATTAATTTCTGCTTTTAGTACCAAATAATGAAGGTCAGCAACATTTTAGTGTCTCTCTTATGAGCACCTGGTATATGGTTGCTGTGAATATTTACGAAACCCAAACCCATGGGCATTTTACAAAGTGAAAGATGTATTATTCAGTCAGCAAACCCAACTATCTGATTCACAGTGAACAGAGCTACTGAGGACACAGACGACCCATCGCAGGAGGATGATTTCTGATTTTAGAAGCTGAGCTGGTGGGGTTCCACGGTTCTCAGAGCCGGGGGGTCAGGGGGCTGGCTCTGCAGGTGCCCCAGGCTAGCACTTCCCTCACTGGGGGGGCCTTAGGCAAACAGGCCCCAGGCAGAGCCGGCCCCTACCCCTCTCCCAGCCCCAGGACAATCTGCAAGTGGTCCAAAGGGGACTCCTCTGTACTCACCAAGGAGGACAGGCGGATGCACCGCAAGCAGATGAAGGACAGAAACAAGGAGCCCAAAGTGAAAACAATGAAATGTATTTGAAATAAAACAGCATGGGAGGAGAGACACCTGGATGGCTCCATCAGTTAAGCGTCTGCCTTCGGCTCAGGTCACGATCCCGGAGTCCTGGGATCGAGTTCCGCATGGGGCTTCCTGCTTGGCGGGGAGCCTGCTTCTCCCTTTGCCTGCTGTTTCCCCTGCTTGCGCACACTCTCTCTCTCCTGACAAATAAAATCTTTAAAAACAAAATAAAACAAAAAACAGCGTGGGAAGAAAGGGGGTTAAAGGAAACACACCTGATGGGGAATGACGCCGGCCTGTGAGGGCAGAAGCACGGGTGGGCTTGTCTACTCCCCCCAGACTTTAAATCCCATTGTTTCTTCTAAGGAAAGCTACGGTCAGGGCAGACTTCATGCATCACTTTCTCAGGGGAACAGGGAAGGCAGATGAACACATGCACGGCCTCCAACACGGCCCCCAGCTCTTAGCACCTGAACCTCCAAATATGAGCTCCCTGAGATCTTAAACCCTAACCACTGGTTCCCAGGACCCCTGTCCCCATGGTCCCAGTATTGTTAGCCACAGGTCCCAGTTTACCTGTGACACCCCCCCCCCCCATGAACTTGGTCAATTCCAAACGCTGGGGGGGAAACCAAGATTTCCATTAGATGGAAAACACAACAGAAAATACTAGAAACTATCTTCCACTGTTAATTTATTCCATCTCCCCCTCCAAAGTCTTCTTAAAACCTTTCAAAAGCCTTAAAAAGCCAGTGGTTTCTCAGAAATTGGAGCTCCTTCCCCTTGGGCTCCACAATGTTCACGGTCTAAATTTTTGCCCGAAAAAATGGCTTAGTGAAACCATCTGGAGTTAAGCACTGGAGTGGCATGGACGCTAGAGCATGCGCTGACGGACAGACATGCAGTGGGGGAAGGACTCAGGCTGCACCCCGCGGGCACAGGCAAAACCGAAGAGGCAGGCACGGACGCAGACCCTAACTAGAAAGAATGGCTGCTGAGCCCTCGGCAAGTGCAGACATCCATGTGGGAATGGCTGAGTATTTCTATTTTCAAGCGTGAATGATCCTCTTTAAATGACCCATGTATGGATACAGTTAATGCCACAGATCTTTTTATTTTTAATTATGTTCCAAGGAAATATATACCTGCACCAATTACTTAGAAAACCTTGAGGAAGACCTGCAAAGGTTTTTGGTTTTTTCTTTTTAAATAAAAGCTCAAAAGTGGAAGAAAACAACTGAAACTGCAAATTAAAACCCAAGGTGTTTCCAGAATGTGCCCTTACTTATGTTGTCAGTGTGGCAGCTGCCCCAGCCAGGCTCCCCATCAGCCTGCGTTAAGGGCCTGCCTGAGAGCAGCTCTCTACTGCAGAGACCTACCAGCTCTCTCCAGAAGGCTTTGAACAAAGCTACCCTTACAAGTACTTTTAACATGTTAATGGAAGAAGGCGGCCCTTGGGAGAAGCTGCTACACGGGGAGGAGGTTGAGATAACAGATAGGAAGAGGAGGGTACCTCTGGAGGTTGGGGGGGTAGGGAGGGCACAGTCGCTGTGGGGCAGGCCAAGGTCAACCTGGGTTGAAGAGGCCAAAACCACCTAAGCATTCACAAAACAGCCAGGTCAGAAGGGCTCCACAGCTGGGAATCATCAACGGTACTGTAGCTCTGGTCCAGGCACATTCAGCTCCCAGTAAAAGTGAGCTCTCTGTCCCTTCCCACCAAGATCCCTCCTGGGATCAATCACTTTGAACCCTGGTGCAGGCAGATGTTTGAGGGAATTTCGGAACCTCAACTGAAAGCCAGCAATGGAAACAACATTCTTCTGCCTTTACCAAGCAAACCCAAGCACGCTGCAAGTGCAGGAAAAGGCCCCGGGGATCCCCAGCAGAACCACAGCAGTCCCCCCCTCAGAACAGACAGCAAGAACTCAGACACCAGAAGCTTATAATTAAGCTATGACAAACGTTCTTGACTTAATGCATTTCTTCTGAAGCTACTGCTAGAGAAGAAAGGACACTCAGACATGACTTCCGGGGAAACCCTAGGGAAGCAGCTGGGAGCATCCTACAGACCTGACTGATGCTAACCCAGCATTTCACAACCTGAATCAACAGTCCCGTGCTGGGGTCGTACTACTCAGAACCATTTCGTATCATAAGCCCCCAAACCACCCCTGCAAGGGCCAGCTGGAGGAAAAGCGCTGCCTTAGCATGTCCACAGCCCACCATGGGACACAAATGACCGAAGGACTCACTGTCCTGACGCCGGTGTCCTAGAAAGTCCATCATGCACTCCCGGGCTTTCCAGCCTCCGCAGGAGCGCACAGCCAGGAGACCCTGGGGGCCAGGGAGGGGCCGAAAAGGTACTTCACTGTCCTGCTTTCTCCTGCGCAGGCTCGGGCCACCTGCCCCAGCCACGCGTGGCAACGCTGGCACAATTACCAACCGCTGCAGCCAAGTGCGGGGGACTCAGAGGGAGCCACGTGGCCACGCCGAAACCCAGGGTCCCCAGCCCTGTTCGCCAGCTCAAGAAGCTGCATTATTTTTTAAATGAAAATAGCTGTATGTTGAGCTGGGAAAGTCCGGGGAGGCAGCGGACTCTAAGGCTCTGGGGAGTGCCGCAGCACACTATCCACGTTCTCAGCATTTTCATTAGAGCCTCCCCAACAGTCTCCAAAGTAAACACTGTCTCCATTTTACAGATGAGAAAACTAAGTATTCATTAGGCAGATGGTAACCAGCCCAAGTCACGCAGCCAAGACTCGGACCCGAGCTGGGTCGCTCCGGAACTTGAGTGTCTAGCCACACCCAGGTAACCCAACATAGAGACATACGTGCACAAACTCACTGTGGATCCCTTTATAAAGAGTGGAAAGTTGTACACAGAACTCTAGTTAGAGAATCATGTACATCCATATAATATTTCTAAATTGTTTAAAAGAGCTTTCAATGACTGGAGGAACATTTTATCTTGAATCACATGTGAACACGAGACGACACCTGCACAGTCTATTTACAGTGGCACTAAAACCATAGAAATATGCTCAAATGTTAGCAAGAAAACCACCGGTAACTTCTCTTCTATATTTTCCAAACTTCTTCAATAAGTACATTACTGCTTTTCTAATCATAAACGCCCCTCTCCCCCAAAAAAGCATCACTTCGGCTTTGTTAATGGGCACGGACTTTACCTCCAAAGGTCACAGGGCAGCCCTCCCTGTGCTTGTGTTAATCTCTGGTCTCTTGCCTCTACCTTAGGGGCACACCAGCAGGGCACTTCCTTCCGGCTCCTTGCCCGCCCACGAGTGAGCCAGGCCGGGCACTGTGAAGGCCCAGGGAGCCCCACTGACTGCTCAGCATCCAAGTTCAGCAGGCTCCAGGCCCCTTCAGCCCTGAAGTTCTGGCTCTAGGGCCACCCAAGCCGCTGGTTCAGGAAGGGGCTCCAGACTGCGGCACAGGCTCCCCCCACCAGACAGGATTCCTAAAAACTCTACCCCCACAATCCCGAAAAGTCCTCTGCAGCTGCAGAAGGATGACCCCAGAGGAGATCTGTCTGAGGAAGGGGATGTTCTCTCAAGCACCCCAACTCCGTGTGGCCACGCCAGGCACAGCGAGCAGGCCTTCTCTCCGGAGTCCGCCCTCACCACAGGCGCTGCTGTCAGACCTGTGCTGAGTAAGCTTCAGGGGCTACGTTCAGACTCGACAGGAAGAAGCCCACAATTCGCCGGTGAGTGCATCATATCAATATTCTGCTGTGAGCTGACACGTACCCCCGGAGGGCCCTGTCCGGGCAGTGTGCGGCACACCTCACCGAGCACCATCCTCAGAAGCACCACCATCAGCCCTTCTTCCAGGAGGCTCAAACCAGCCGCCGGCGGTGCGCGGCCCGCAGGAAGAGCTGAGGCAGGGCAGCAGGGCAGCAGGGCTATGGTCTGCTCCCCGGCGCCTCCCCCTCCCACCAGCCGCGCCGCCCGGAACACACCTCCGGCGCTGGCACGCTCCGCCGCCCCTGCGCACACCTGCCCACACCTGCCCACGCCGCTCCGTCCCCACTGGCGGCCCGGGGCTCGCCACGACCACTAAGCGGGTATCAGACGCCAGACACAAAGAGTCCCAGTTCCCCCGATAGGGGACGACGTGAAGCTCATCAAGACTGGTAAAGCCCCCGGAGAGCCCGGGTCCAGTTCCGGGGGGCCTGCAGACATGCGCACCGCGGGCACCCATCACCTGCCGGACGCCAGGGCCTCGCCCACACCAGCGCGTTAACACACCTGGGCAGTCTACTGTAAGGAAGCGATCTCACTGCGCCGTATCCAGGACATGTTACCGTAACGTTGGATTTACAACGTCACAAGACTAAAACCTAATACAACGCACTTACTCTTCATTCAATCAGCCAGGACTGTTTCCATCTAGTTTAAAGGAGGAAACAAGTCATTTATTTGCACCCACTCTCCTGGGCCCAAACTAGACACAGCAACCTCTTCAAGTCTCAGGAAAGGGGTTCACTTACCAACCTCCCAAGGCCCCACCAAGATGACCAGAAAAAGAAATTTAAGAAAAGCGTAACAATACTGGAACACTGCTAAAAACTGAAAGGGCAGGAAAGGACTTAATGGATCCAAAGGTTTAAGTCGATACGGAAGTTTGGAGAGTGGACACTCCTCCCCTTCTGCACAGTAATTTCCCGCAGCCCTACTGCTCCGATACTGACTACGGAGCAGTGAGCACAACCAAGTAAGTAAAGTCCTTGCTCTGAGTTGGGAGCGGAGCAGGGGCAGCATGGAGAAGGAGATGATAACCCAAGTAAGCCAGAGAAAGTAGAGTGCACCCTGCGGCTTCCAAACAGTGGGCCGCGGCCAAGCCCATGGCTCCCTCCGGTTGGGTGGTGAGGGGCCGGGACTGGAACCTGGGCAGCAGAGCAAGCAGCAGCCAGACACGCACATCCTGGGAAAAGGAAGAGCAGGCCTAGGCGCCCACAGCAACAATGGGCTTGGGAGGCTCCGGGAACCAGGAGGAAACCCATGTGGCCTAGGGAACAGAGGCACCCTGAGTCTGGGGCACAGCAACCCTGGGCCGACTTTGGGGCAAACAAGACTGCCAGGCTTCAGGAGAACCCCAGTGGCCAGGCAGAAGAGGACCCAAGAGGCCTGAGAAAGACAACTTTACCTCCAAAGGTCACAGGGCAGCCCTCTCTGTGCTTGTGTTAATCTCTGGTCTCTTGCCTCTACATTAGGGGCACACCAGCAGGGCATTTCCTTCCGGCTCCTTCCCCGCCCACAAGTGAGCCAGGCCGGGCCCAGAGGAGCTACTGCGCTAAGGACACACACCTGGAACCAGAGCAACAAGAACTGAGTTCAACAAGATGAGCACAGAAGAAAACGATTCAAGTCATCCAAAGGGAAAAGGTCTCCCTGGAGCGACAGAGGCACTGCCGCCACCGGAAGAGGAACCCAGCAGGCCGGGCAGAGTCGCGTGGAAGGGACAGCGGCCCTAAAGCCATGGCAGAGCCCACGCTGTGGGTGGAAGGGCAGCTGCACTCTGGGCAGGACGGATGCTAGGGGCCCACACTGCACCAGACGGTGCACCAAGGGCCACGCGTGGACTAGAAGGTGGCTTCAGAAAGGCAACTAATCAGTAAATAAGTTCACCGAAGAGGGAATGAGTCTTGTGTCCGATTTCTGACAACATTCACAGGCAGAAACACGGAGCAATTCTGAGGCCGAGAGATGGCTGTTCAGGCACATGGCAGGCCTCAGGGAACGTGGCACCAATTAGCTCTTTCAAAACCTGACTGAACACACACAACAAAAAGATACTGACACAGGCTTCCCTGGGCAGAGCTGGTGAATGAGCACAAGGGCGGGAGCTGGGGCCCAGGCACTCAGCCGAGCTCAGGGTCAGGACCACGGGAGCAAGGCCAGGGTCATGGCCAGAGGGCACAGTCAGCTCCTGCAAAGCTCATCCAGCACACACAGGCCGGGAAGACGGCCCGTTCCTGCGAGTTCTGCCAGCGAGGACGCGCCCGCCATGAAGCCCACCAGGCACGGGGACTGAAATCTGAAGGAGTGCTGGGAACAGCACTGGTGGGAAGTGAGACATCTGTGTAAATACAAAAGCAAGACTCATCCACCACAGACTGTGGTCTCCTGCCTCCTGTCACCAGGAACTGCCTGGGGTCAGAGGCCCCACTGCTTTCCTGCGACCAGAACCTGCAGGATGCGGGCGGAGCCTCCACACAGCGCTGTCATGAAGATCTAACGAGCCCAAAGTACTTACAATAGGACCTGGCATTCGGTAAAGGCTCAATAACTGACAGAGATTATAATTACAGGACAAAATACAAACGCAGAACCCGTGGTGACAAATAATGTAATGCAAATCAGGAGGTAAAGACAGATAACAGGGTCATTTTCCTGCGCTCAGGCCACTGTAACAGGACTCCACAGACTGGGCAATTTCAATTAAGACACTTATTTCCCAGAGTTCTGGAGGCTACACAATCTTGGGATCAGGGCCCAGGCGCGCTCAGGTTCCGGGGAGAGCCCTTCCTGGCTTGTGGACGGCTGCCTTCTCACCGGGTCTCTACAGCAGGGCTCACAGCCAGTGAGCAATCTGGCTTCTTCTTAGAAAGACAATAATCCCGAGACGAGACCCTGCCCTTGTGACGTCATCTAACCCTAATCAGCTCCGAAGGACCCCTTCCCCAGCTATGATCACACTGGGGTCTGGGGCTTCAACACCTGCATTCTGAGGGGCCCAGTTCAGTCTGCGGGACGAACAACAGCTCTACCCACACAGCAGAAAGCAAACAGGTACGACTTCATCAAACTTTTACTCTGGTATTTTTGCACTCAGCCACTTAAAGTTTTTTTCAGCATTTTTAAGGGGGGGGAGGAGCAGAGGGAGAGAGAGAATCTCAGGCGGACTCCACACCCAGCAGAGCTCTAGGCGGGGCTCAATCTCAGGACCTTGAGATCATGACCTGAGCTGAAACCAAGAGTCAGTCACTTAACCAACTAAGACACACAGGCACCCCTCATCATTTTTTTATGTTCTTAGTCTCAGCAATACCTCCTAGAAACTAGTATTTCCAACTGAGAGGTTCCACATTACTTCCACTTTTAAGCAAAATTAAAAATTTAGTAAGCTGTATTTAAAGAGAACATGAATTGTAATGGAAGTATTTCTGCTGATCAATCCGTATGTCCATGCATCATGGGCTTAACGAGAGAGGGCTACAGAGGCAGTCCCCTAATAGTACTTTGGTTATTTCCAGGCAGTGGACCCCATGATTTTTAAGCTTTCCTTTTTAAAAAAACACATACACAAATCCACTTAATAAAAATAATTATTTAAAAGTCAGCAGAAAACACTCTTAGACACTACCTCTAACTACAGCAATCAGCACACAGAACTGTACGAGGCTAAGAATCACACATGGCGGGGGGGGGGGTCACGGAGCACTTAAAGACTTAAAGGGGTCATTCTTGTAATGCAGGGGGACCACCCGGTTTGTGAGAGGGGCTGGGACACACCGTTCAGAACCCCGGCCGAGCTCCATGATGCTCTCTGCAACCTGAGAGGTCATGTCTCTCTACCTAGAGACTGGAATTCAGTGCAATTCTTTTCTTCCTATTGCCAGACCTCTCTGAACAATCCCCTCTTTGCTCTGCACGTCTAGCGGTTAAAAGCCGCACTGTGGAATCAGACCGCCTGGATTCCAAGGCCGGTGCCCCACCTACCTGCTGTGTGAGCTAGCCCGCCACCAGGCTCCGAGCCACACCCCTCCTCCTGAGCTGGGAGGGCAGCAGGACACTGCATGAAGGACCGAGGGCTCAGCGGGGCCAGTGACGATGAGTACAGTGACAAGTGCTCACTCACTTGACGGGAGCAAAGGAAAAGCTGAGGCACCCATCAGCGAACAAAGGTCCTGAGAACAGTGGGCATCTTCCCCAGCCATAGGCTACTCATTTCCAATGGCCCTACCCCAAAAGCACTCCAAAAAGGCCATTTTTACTCTTAACAATCTTGTGAGTTTCAGTTCCTTCCAAACCTTCAGCTGTGACAGTCCTCACAGGGTGCCATTCTTTGGAATTTGGTCTCCGCTCTATATTGTTGCTTACATCATGCTTGTGCGTAGGACTGTAGCTCAGTCTCTTGTGGGTCAGTCTTTGAGGGAGCCAGAAAACTGTCTAGACTGATTCGTCATCAGCTTCCTTCACGAGGTAACTTATCACAATACTTTAGGTTCTCTGCATTTCACAAGCCGTAGAAGGTTTCCTCTTTTATATGTCAGCCATCATTTCAGAGTTCTCCTTCAGTTTTTAAAAACCTCTTTGCTTAAATCTAGAGAAGATGCCTATAACCAGAATATTCCACTGCACTGCACTACGGTTCCCACCTCTGCCAGTCCACTGCGTTCTTGCGTCCTGCTCTCGTTTCGAGCACACCTGTTCCCCTCCTGTGGAGGCAGGGGTGAAGGGCACAGGCTTTCCTGTCCAGCACGCCCGCTGGGGGGCTGCAGTTCTCCTGTTGTCTGGTTGCAACATGGGCAAGATGCTTCATCTACTGAAGTTGATTCTCTCTTTAAAACGAATTATCGGCAAGAAAAACTGGGAGGAGGGAGTCAACAAATGCTCCCTGGTCTCGCTTCTGGCTTTCAGGAGTCTTCCGTTAAAACAGCAACTCACCAACTGGTCCACTTTTCCTAGACAGCAACTTGCCAGAAAAACCCCGATGGGAGGAGCGCTGCTTGCCCCAGGCCAGTCCTGGGCTGTCTGCAGCAAGTGGGAACGTCAGTGTACTGTGGCAGAGGACCAGCTTCGGGTCCCCCCACCTTCCCCCACAACGCTCCCCCAAGCCCACCGCCAGCATCTTCGCCACCCGTCACCGGGCCGTCCAAGTCCTTACAGGAGGGCCTCGGTTCTCCCTCTCCCTCAGTCTGCTCTCTTCAGAAAAGCAAAAAAGCAAATGGCCCTCTACACATACACAGAGTCACTAACCCCCTCCCGCACGTCTTGAAGAAGTATCCTTCACCCAACACTGTCTGGGGCTCCCTGACATCAGCGCTGGGAAGACGTTAGCCTGGCTAGGCTTCAGTTTTCTGTCTGCTGAAGAGGAATGGTGTTATCCATTTCCCAGGCCTGCTGTGAGAACACACGAAACTCAGGGCAACCTGCAGGGAGCCGAGCCCCGTTGAGCCCCCGCAGCCGTGCGTGCCTGAGACGGGCCGCATTCTGTCACTAACCGCAGGCCGAGGTGCCGCCCCCACCTCCTGGCCAGACCAGAAGCTCAGGGCCGGGCCGAGCTGTGACCGAGACCATGCTCCGTGTGCCACTGAAATGGCAGCTCTTTGACGGATATCCGTCAGAAACGCAGAAACACCATTTCTAGAACGTTCCAGTGGTGGCTTGCTGTTGTTCCAGTTTGGATTTATTTAGGCAGCAGTCATGAATCAGACAGTGTTTGGAACAGAGTCTAAGTTACTGTAGGTTCGTGCCGTCCAAACATAAGGCAACTTAAATGCTCACTGAAGTTAAATGCAATTAAAATTCACTTCCACGGCCGCACCGGCCGCACCAGTCACATGGCAAGCGCTCCAGGGCCACCCGGGGCCAGCGGCTACTGCACTGGGCCGCACAGACCCCGAGCCCGCCCCCTCGCAGGGCGCGCCGCAGCACCCCGTCCCCCACGTGTGCTCGCTTCACCGCTCTCAGAGCCCAAGCCAGAAGCTGCAGGGAGCCCAGAGAACATCAGCTCCTACTGTGCGCACAGAACCCGGGTGGCGACACCGCGACGGACGGAGGACCAAAGCCGAGCCCAGAGAGCTCCGGAAAGACGCTTCATTTAAAACCTACAGAACCCGTTACTTAGGCGCTGCTTAAATTGTTTTGTTTTTTTAAAATTTCAAAAGCAGAAAAGAACGCCTTGACTCCAAGGGAGAAGAAGTGTCTCCACAAAATGGCACGGGTCCCTGAAGACTTGGAACTTCAGGTTTTAGCAGTTTCTCCGAGAAAAGCTCTGGCCTGAGAGGGAAACTTGTATTTTCAAACCCAATAGCAAAAGGCTTTTTCTATCCAGTTGGCAACGAGCCCCACCTAATTTTTGGTTTCAATTTCCTCAGAGAGGAGAGGAGAAAAGGGAAGGAAAGGAGTGGCCTTCTCAATCCTCCGCGTCACAATTCACACAGCACTTCCAAGTCTCCTGTATTTAGCACATCCCGTCAGGGGCATGTCCTACACCTAGCTTCCCGGGTGGGAAACTGAGGCTCAGAAGTCAGAACCCACCAGGAACCCTCAGGCCTGCAGAGGAGGCCGCAGGGTGCGGAGCGCAGGCGAACCAGGCGAGCTCAAGGCCACAGAGAGCCTGCAGCCAGAGGGTTCCAAGCAGAAACGAAAGGACTTGATTTTTCATTTCCCTTCCACTCCTGCCTCCTAACCCTTACTTCAGATCCACAGGATTCCAGAAACATGACGATCATCCGAGATCACTCTCAAATACAAAAAGATAGAAACCACCTACATCCACATGTTAGCACTTAGGAAATTAACTCCCATCTTAAACCACAGGAGGACCTAAATGGTTCTACAGAGCAGCTGATCTAGGAATTAAAAAGAGCACAAACCCGCAATAAAAAGGCATGTTGCTGACAATGAAAGACATTCCCTGCCAATGGGAACCCCAGAGACACTCCCCCCAAGTCCAGGCGCTCAGTGCGGAGAGGGACAAGCCCCTGCACAGAGACCCGGTGTGCGGGGCGGGAGAGCCGGCGCCGCCTCCTCGCTGTTGGGGCACACAGCACATATGCCCCAGAGCTCAGGACATGCCCAGCCTGATCCCAGGACACTCACCAGGACAGGTAATGTATCTGCATACTTTCCTGAGTTTTTTAACTTTGTCACGGTTGGGTATTAATTGCATAAAAACAAAGAGAAACCCACTAAATCTAAGTGGCAATGCTTTTCAAATACAGAATTTTTGTGAAAGCTTTCTGAGTTCTACACTGGGCTACAATCAATTTTACTTTAATATTTTGCATTTAAGTAACTTCAGGGCTGGCAATCAAATCTTTAAAAATTCTAAAGAAAACAAAAGTTACCTTTAGCATCCAATTTAAACTATGTGAGTGGCCGCCCTGCATCTGTTCATGTAAGCTAGCAGACCCTTCCACTCACTCATTCACCCACTCATCAGACACTTACTGGGAGGTGACGAGTAGCACCCACTTGACCTGGGGAATGCACCTAGGACACGGCCCCTCCTCCCCCAGGGGAGGCGCGAGACCAATGGTCAGGGGTCAGCTGTGTAAGAAAGGCGGTCACTCCGCAGGAAGGGGCCAGGGAAGAACTGCGTGGGAGTCTGCTTGCTCTGCAGCGAGGACCAAGCCCACGGGAGGGAGGCCCCCACTCCCATTAACTTGGGCTGCTGTGCAAGCAGTGGGGGTCTCGTGCAAAGCGAAGACGGACTGCTGTGTACCTACACCTAGATTCCAGTGGCAACTTAAGTGAATCATCTGGCATCCCCGCCTGCCCACCCCCACCCCCTCCAGAGAAATGGCAGCTTTCCTAAGCTGCCCAATGCACAGGGCCTCGTGAACAGGACTTTTCAATCACTGTAGTTCCCACATATTCATTCACATAGCTTTCACGTACACTTGTCTTAGGTGACAGAGAAGAGAGGCACAGAAAGGCCCTGAGAGCTAGTCCCTCTGGTTGCCTGAGTTCAGTCATGACAACCAAGACAGAGGACAGACCAGAGTCATCACAGTGGGCTGGCGTCCAGTCAAGGGAGGGAAGTGCTGCAAAAGAAAACCACATAGTTAAGTCTACCTACAGGAGCATGCCTTCAGGCATGGAAGGAAGCCTCCAGAAGGTCCCATGCCCTGATACTCAGAACCTGTGGCTGAGCCAAAATCATCATCACTCCTATGATCGTGCTATATTATCACATGCCCTGAAAAGAGACAATTACCTGGATGGGCCTGACCCAAATACACAAGCCCTTAAGGCAGAGGACTTCCTTCAATTAGCAGAGACACAGCCAGAGAGATTCAAAGCTCTGTGACCAGTGTGAAGATGGAGGAACCACAGGGCAAGGAAGGCAGATACGGCTTTAAGGACCGGAGACAGGCCCCCAGCTGGCAGCTAGCAAGGAACCGGGGCCCTAAGTCCTGCAAGAGCAAGGAACTGAATTCACCAACAGGAGTAAGTGTGCAAGAGGGGTCTGAGCTCCAGGCAAGAATGCAGGTGCCAACACCTTGCCTGCAGCCTGGGCTAGGAGCCAACCGAGCCGTCCCAACCTCTGACATGCAGAGTCCACAAGACAGGCAACAAGGATTAGTTAAGTGGCTAAGTTTGTGCCCATTTGTCACACAGCAACAAAGAACAACTGCGGCACAAAAATCTTGGAGTAAGATGTTTAATTTGCAGCATAAGGAGATGTAAGATCCCCACACCGTAAGGAGATGCACCCCTGAGCACCTCACCTGGGACACATATTGGCACGGGGGACAGGTGTCTCAGGCAACTGTCTCAAACACCAAGGTCACCCATCCGCCCTGACACAGTGCCACACTCCCTCCGCAGCCGTAAGACCAGAGGGTCTGGAAGGAGCTCTCCAGAGCCACAGCCGGCAGAAGTCTCCTCGGGACCCAGCGAGCAGGACACCGCGACCCCTCACCCATCAGGCTGCGCCCTGGTGCAGCAACACCGGCTTTCCCATCTTCAGCATCACAGGCTGCTGTTGGTTATTCCGGAACTTAAGGAACAGATCCTAAACCATACCGAGCTAACCAACATCCAGAAAGTCCTCGTTTCCCACAATAACCATGATGCCTCCTGCCATCAGACGTACACGACTCCATTTACAATGGGGACCAAAATTTCTTATGAAATAGCGACCCAAAGGAAGTACGATTTACCTTGAAAAATCCTAAAGTTATGAAAAATTGATACTTTAAAACATTTACTTAGAAATTATTTTCTAAGGCACTCAATCCCAACCACGTTATTGCTAAGAAGCAGAGGGGTCTGCCCCACCCCACGGTGGCTCTGGTGGCATGCCCATCACCAAGGTCATTTTCTGCAAAAACCATGTGAGGTCTCGATCTTGCCCAAGGCCTCCTCCGGCCTGTTTCACACCGCAATCCTTTTCCAGAGCGTCTGTCCTATGTCCTCCTCAGCAGCCCCTTCTCTGGGCACTGCCGGGTCTCACTGTGTCCATCTTCACTTATCAGCGACCAGGCGACACTTTACCCACCTTCACCGCGGCCCGCGGCGCGCACTAGATTTCCCATCTCGCTTTGCCGTGCCAGGCCGCGGCATACGGGGCAGGAACAAGTGATGCTATTACTCAGGGGGGAGGAACCTTCGAAGAAGAGCTCATTTCATAGGGTCAGTGCACAGCAAATGTGTGCACAACTTCCGTGCATAACCTCACACCTGGGGGTCACAGATGATGAAGATGGAGAAAACGAGGCCCGAGCATGCCACCGTCGCCCTTGCAGGACAGGTCTCACACCATCCTCTCCCACGTGTCCCATGATGTATGCAGGCGGAGATGGGACTCACAGGACGCAACAGGAGTGACGCTGCTGTCATCTGCGGGGGGACCCTGCTGGACTTTTACCTGCGCCCTCCTGCTGGGTCCCCACAAGGACGTGCTGGGCCGGGGGGTCACCTGCACGCTGCCCTAGGCAGTGCCAAGTCAGGCTGGAAGCAGAGAGGGAGAGGAGGGAGCCTGAATGCTCTTCCTGGCTCTCACTCTCTGAACAGAGTGAAGACAACTCACATGAAGCCCTAGGGGCTGTGGATAACCATCCTATGAACAACATGGGTCCGTTCCTCAGCAACCTCGGATGAAGAGCTGAATTTTGAGTGAACAGAAGTTGTCAAAAAATTAAACACCGTTGAGAGCCTGCAGAAAGGATGCTGTATGACCATTTTTCATACTCAGGCAGGCCAGAGAGGACAAGCTGCAGAAGGCCGAGGTCCGCACAGAAGCCTGGTCAGGGCCCAGAGCCTTCCCTCATCCCATTACACTCCCCCCAGGGCTCTACAGGGCTCCAGTAAGGATGCAGCAACGCACCTGGGGTCCAAGCTCCCCCCACTTGCTCACTTGGGACTTCTGTTTGCCTTTAAGCAGATAAGGTTTCTGAAGCTGTCAGGAAGGACCAAGGCAAAGTAACAACATGATGCCGCTGGCCAGGGGGGTAGAGGTGAGGCATGAGAAGGTGACAGGGGCAGGGGGCTGGGAAGTGCAGGGCCCAGGAGCCCATCCACACCTGCTCAAGTCCCTAGGCTAGAAGCCCGGGTAGAGAGTAGAGAGCACATTTCACACCGTTCCCAAAACAGAAGTTTGAGAGCTCAGCGAAAACACGGAACAGCCGCCCCAAAATGAGTGCTTCCCCTTTACTGCTCCAAGGGTTCCCATTCAGATCCCTGTCCCTCTCCCCTGGCTTTGTCACCCCAAGGATGAAAGCAGACTGGCAAGATCGTGAGGCGAGGCCAGGCCACTAGTACATGTTCGAAGGGCAAAGCCTCCACCCCAGCAAACAGCGCAGGCTGCTCCCCGGACTACGGCGCGAATGCCCACCTGGGCTCCAGGTGACGCTAGCCAGATGCCCCCCCCCCCCCAGCATCAGGCAACAGCTTACCCTTTCTTAAGGGCTATAGACATGGTCCTTCCAGAAATACCTGGCCTGGGCCTACACAGTAAGTCTGAGGCACTGCTCATCCACCAGGCTCCTTTCTACTGACCCGGCCGAGGGCTCTCTCATCACCGTTCCTTCCCCTTGGGAGCTACAGATGAGACCCATGGTGGTGGCCTTCCATCACCACTCTGACTCAGCTGGTGGCTGGCAGCAAGGTCTAGAGAAACTTATTTCTTGATACCAAAATGTTAGCCGCCATAAGCCCAGTGGCCCTCCATGGAAATGACCATGAGGAAGTGGTCTGACCACAGACAGACCTCCACAGTTCAAGTGTTACCCTGGCTTACTGCTCCTCTGCTCTGGCCCTCCCGAAACAGTGGCCTGCTAGAAGCATTCTGAGAAGCACACCACGACGGGGCACCCCACCCTTCCAGGCACACGGCAGGCAATCCTAGTAGGCTCCTCCTCTAGGCAGAGATGGCAGTGAGTGGACAGACCCCGACTGGTACACGTCACCCACAGAGGCAGCCAAGGAAAAAGAAGAGGCATGACCAAGAGTATGACTGCACCGGCTCCTATTCAGGTTAAGTTAGAACGGGGAACTCCCAGCTGCTTCACAACCTACTCCTCAGCCCGAGACGCAGCCTCTGAGCAGAAACCTCACAGGCCAGCAGGAGGTGGCAGAGTAGGACCCTGAGCAGGCCCCCAGGCCTGGCCCAGAGCACTGGCACCCTGGAGACATGCTTAGAGTCTCAGGCTGTAGTCTTTAACCTCAGGAGGACCACAGAGATGCCATCACAGGGTTCTAAAGGTGTCAGACCGAACCAAACTGCTGACAGAGGAGATTCAACCACTGGCAGTTGTGAGAGAGGCCCAGAGGCTGGCAACAGCATGTGTAAGAGGACCACTGCCCACTGGAGCAATCTCTACTAGCAGTGACAAATCCGACGAGGATAAAGAGAAGGTACAAAGGATGTGATGAAAGACTAGACTGGGGAGACGAACAACGAGGAGGGAAGATGTGCACATCTGGACAGGACAGACTGTGCCGGTGAGTGCTGGGCAGGGGCACGCATGTGGAGAGCCAGGGTCCAGAGGCAGGATCAAGCCCTGGATCAAGCGACAGCCATCTTCCAGGCCAACCACTGCCTCAGATCTTAGCAAAGAACCTGGTACCCAGGGGGCTCATTTATTAATAGAAGCGGCAGCAGGGGCACCTGGGTGGCTCACTCAGTTAAGCGTGCGCCTTCAGCTCGGGTCCAGATCCCAGAGTCCTAGGGTCAAGCCCCAGACTGGTTCCCTGCTCAGTGGGGAGCTTGTTTCCCCCTCTCCCTCTGTTTGTCCTTCCCGTGCCCCGCCCCCCACGAGCTTGATCTCTCAAGTAAATAAATAAAATCTTAAAAAAAAAAAAAAAGCAACATAAACACTACAGCTTACTAGAAACCTAGGGGCGAGGAAACAGCTTCCAGGGCCTAAGTAATTTGTAGAAGGACATAATGCCACCACTGCCAGCAGCTCAGGGAAAAAGCACGACTTGGGACCATCTGGACCCCAAAATGCTCTACCAGTGAGAACTACATGTCTTCCTATTTTCCTAGTGCTAAGACACAGCGTCAGGCCCAGAGACATGACAGGCTGGAAATCTGCAGCTCCCTCTCTCCCACCACCACTACCAAGGAATTCAGGTATAACACTGTACATCAAGAAATCACTCCCTACCACCTCTTCTAGAACAGTTTGACAAGAACTAGAGGGAGAGAAACAAGAGAATGGCTCCTACTTTGGCTGAAATGCACACCGGGGCTTCAGGGAATTCAAGAAAGTAACACTTCTAACCCAAACCAGGTGAAACAAATTGCAGGACATGAAGCTCTTAAGTGTATCTCACTTGCTTTAAAGTAGTATCAATTTAAGTATTTTCCAACTTGAATAAACAGACATAACAAAAAAGAGTTAAGAAGTAACCTCAATACCTAGCAATTGCTGGATTTGTGTAAGTTTAATATTTGTAAAAAAACAAAAAACACAAAAAACAAAAAACCTAATATCCTGGAAAATCCTTAGGTAGCTTTTAAATCAACATGCAACTTGCAAAGAAAGTTTATGATTAAAGTCTTGAAATACTGACATAAAACCTATGTACAAACACTTTATTTCTAGGCGCTCAGAAAAAGCACAGGAAGGCAAAAGGGCTGGGTAGGTAGCATCCCCACCTGAGCAGCCTCACCTGGGACCGCTTCAACCCACACTCCCACACCCACGTTTGTGTGTGTGTGTGTGTATGTGTGTGTTTTTTAACCGGTCCCTGTCATTTGTAAGGGCACTATACTTAAATAGAACTTCTAATCCCCTCCAAGCCAAAATAAAAACGCCATCTTCCAAAGAATACGTGCTACAAACGTTTTTGCCTTCTTTGAAGTCTATCAACTACTTTTGAAGAACTAGAAAAAAATGCATTTTATGTTAATTTCTGAATTAAATTAAATCCTAAGACACAAACCCTCATCCAAAAATAATCACTTCTAAGTTCACTGTTGGTTAAATTGTATCACTACAAAAAAAAATAATAATTAAAAAAACAACGAATTATCTTCTAAAAGGATTTTTCCCAAAAAGAAAAAAGTTTTTAACCAGTATTTGCCTTCAACTTGATTCAAGTTCCTGGCAACACTAAAACCCTCTGCAGCGGACATAAAGCTCCACACCCATCTGCACCCCACTGTGACAAAGGGTCCCTAACACGTCTTCCGGAGAGGAAAAAAGGTGAAGAACCCACCGCCCCTTCCAGGGGCACAAGTCGGGTTCAGCGGCCCCTCTCCTGCGCTGTCGGTTTTGGGATCCGAGCAGCAGATCGCTCCTTCACAAGAGGAATTTAATTTGCAGTGAAACGAGAAGCCTCCGGCGCCCAGGGACGCCCCGGCCTCCCCCTCGCGCGCCCCCCACTCACCCCTGGATGCCGGGGCTATACGCGCGGCTCTTCCACGGCGTGCCGGGCCGGGGCGCCTGGGGCCCGGGGCCGCCCCCTCCGCTCAGCGCGGCCGCGCGGCTGCCCGACAGCAGGTAGTTGAGGCCGTAGGTGCTGGCCTTGTTCTCGCGTTTCCGGCGGCCCGGGTGGAACTGGTGCTGCGGCGGGGAGCCGGCGGGCGCGGGGCCGCGCGGCCCGGGGTGCCCGTTGGCCGCGCCAGGGGCGCTCGGCGGGCCGTCGGCGAAGTGGAAGAAGGCGCCGCCGCGGCCGCCGCCCGCCCTGCCGAACGAGGCGCTGCTCGAGGACGACGAGGAGCAGCCCGGGCTCTCGGTGCCCGACTCGGCGTTGGACGACGACGACGACGACGACGACAGCGACGGCGACTTGTGCAGGCGCCGGGCGCCCTCGGCCGCGGGCCCGAGCGCCGTCAGCAGCGCGGGGGGCAGCGCGGCGGGGCCGGGGGTGGGCGGCGGGGGCGACGCGGCGGGCAGCGCGGGCCCCGCCAGGCCGCCGCCGCCACCCAGCCCCGCCGCCCCCGCCGCGACCGCGGTGTCCAGCGCGGGCGAGTTGAGGCAGAAGTAGGACGCGAAGCCCGACCCGCCGCGGCCCACGCCCTGCGAGGTCTCCCAGATCTGCATCCACAGGGCATTGGCCGGCCCCTTCTGCTCGGGCTGGATCCAGGCCACGCGCGGATCCATCCACGCGCCGCCCCGCGGGCCCGCGCGCCCCGCCGCGGCCCCGCCCCCGCCGCGCCCCGAGCCCCGCCGCGCACGGACGGACGGACGGACGGACGGGCAGACGGGCGCGCGGGCCTGCGCCCGCGGCTCCGGCCGGCTCGCGGCGGCGGCTCCCGTCGGGGTCCCGGCGCGGCACGGGGCGGGCCCGGGGCAGGCCGCGGCGGGCGGCTCGGGCCTGTCGGGCTCCCTTCACGCGGCGCGGGGCGGGCGCGGGGGCCGCGGCGGCGGCGGCGTTCCACCCGGGCCGGGGGGAGAGGCCATCGGAGAGGGGCGGGCGGCCGGGCCGAGGGGGCGGGCCCAGGCGCCGCGCGGCCCGGGACCGGCGAGAGGGCGGCCGCCGTGCGCCGGGCCCTCGGTCACGCTCGCGCCGCTCGCTCCGTGCTCCTGCTGCGGCGGTGGCGGCGGCGAAAAGACACTCTCGGCGGCGACAGGGCGCGGGGGAAGGAGGGGGCGCCGCCGCCTCCGCTCCAATGAGGGGCGGGGAGGGAGCGGGGCGGGGAGGAAGCGCGGCCTCCCAGGCCCGGGCCGGGACGTCAGTGCGCACGCGCGGCCGATTTCAAATCCTCACTAGACACCGCCGCCTTGGTTACCGCGCCTGCGCACTGGGGCGCTGCCCCGTGCGGGTGGGGAGGGTACGGCGTCGGGAGGAGACGCGACTGGGAGGGGCTGAAGGGGCGGCGTGTGTCCTTCTAGACTAGACTTGGCTGCGGTGGGGCGCGGGAGGGGTGATGGGGCCGCTGAGCCGCCTTCGCCCCGGCCTCCTCCGCCGGCCCCACCTCCCGCCGCCGCGAGCAGGCTGCGGCCTGAAGACATGCGCGCTGGGGGCCGGGGTCCCGGCAGCCGCCCGGTCGTGCTGCGCGTGCGCAGGGATGAGACGCCGCCAC
Organism: Spilogale gracilis; assembly: GCA_004023965.1. Taxonomy (NCBI): domain Eukaryota; kingdom Metazoa; phylum Chordata; class Mammalia; order Carnivora; family Mephitidae; genus Spilogale; species Spilogale gracilis. Next base: position 180,537 of record PITA01000609.1, read on the forward strand.
CGCGGTGGGTGGAAGTTTCCGCGCCGCCGGGCGAGGTCGGGGATCCCGCCCGCGGCCTGGCCGGGGGTGCTGCCGGCTCCGGTACGTGTGAGACGAGCCAACAGGGGCCGCGGTCCGGCCGCTCTCCCAGGGAAAGGACAGAAGTGCCCCAAGCTCCCTCCGTCCATCCTCGGGGGCCCGTGTGCCGCCGGTCGCGCTGCGGTCACTCGTGCCTGCCCACGTGCTCCCCGGCGTCCTCTCCGAGGAGCGGGTCCTTCACCAGCGGCCCGGGCGGCGCTGTCCGCTAAGCCGCTGCCCTGGACGGAGCGGGGCCCTCCTTGGCGGATCTCCTTATAGGCATATCTGTTTACTTTTTAAAAATGATTTCCTACGCCGAGAATGAGGTTAAAACTTTGCAGTTAGCTCACTGGCGCGATCTCCCGAGGCAGGCTGGGCAGGGCCGCCCATCAGAGCAGCGACCCACGTGCTGGGGTGTCTGGGCTCGCAGCCGGTGCTGTGGCGGCAGGATTCCATAGGGATCCTGTGCGCCGAGCGAGTCTCCCGGGTGCCCAGGCTGCCCCAAGCCGGGTTTGGCAATGCTGTCCTTAGGACTGTGCCGCTAACCAGACGTGCTGTGAAGCGGAGAGGAAATGCCAGAGTGTCATTATATAAGCCTGCTTGTGCCACACGATCCGAGCCAGCGTGATGGACACCATGCACACACCCCCCCCCCCCAGCCCAGGTCCAGAGGGATGCACTCCCCAGCCAGGCAATTTGAGGAAACTCAACGCTTAGGCTGGCATTCCTTTTAAACATATTGAGAGAAGCCCTATTTTTTTTTTAATTTACCTGTTTAAAAAGGTCATATGTTTTTCTTCATTTTTTTATCAGCGTATAATATATTATTTGCTTCAGGGGTGCAGGTCTGTGAATCATGAGTCTTACACAATTCATAGCACAAACCATTTTTTACATGCTCTGTTTCACTGTATCATGGGTGAGTACATGTTACTAAGCATTTGATACTTCAAGACATGGTAACAATGTAAAAATCGGTGTATTGCCCACTAAGGCTTTTTGCCCAATGGTAATAAAACTACAAATAACTCTTTTCGTTCAAGTGTCTTGTACATGTGGAAGTCATGACGAAGGAGTAGAACATGTGCATTAAATAAACTGGAGAAAATCACACACAAACCAGTCAAACAGTGGTTATTCTGGATCTCTTTGCTTCCAGGGCCTAGTGCCAAAATCCCTGGGGTCATCCCAGTGTCCCCTCTCCATAACCAACAGGTTCTCTTGTGTCCACCTGCAAGAAACATCCAAAACCCAACAGCTACCTCTCACTCCCTCCATCTACTCACCTATAGCCCTTTCAAGCCACCACTATTTCTAGCATATTTTAAAACAGTCCCTCCTAGTTAGTTTCACACATTCCATTCTTGCCCTTTTTGGCATTTTCTCCACAGAGCAGCTCGTGCATACTCTTAAAAATAAATTTTTTAAAAAGTCAGATTATGTCAGTGTCCTGCTCAAAACTCTCCAGTGGCTTCGTTTCTCAGACTCAGGCTCTACTATGACCCACAAGTCCCTCCATTGGTTCGTCCTTCTCCCTTTTTCTCCCTCTTCATCTACCAGCTTGTCCCCTAACCCAACCTGCTTCAGCCAGGAGCATAGCAAGCAGAGATGTGCCTCAAGGCCTTTGCACTTGCTTTTCTCCCTCCTCTTAGATGCTGCATACCCCCATGGGTCCCACCTTACCCACTCTTAATGTTAGTAAGGACGTTGCTCTGTCTGAATGACACATCCCACCCTCAACACCTCCCACTTCCATTCCCTGCTTTATTTTTTCTTACCATTTATCTCCATTGGTTTCCTAAGGCCACAAACTGGGTGACTTATAACAGCAGAAATGTATTCTCTTACTGTTCTAGAGGCTTAATGCCTGAAATCAAGGTGTTGGCAGGGCCACGCTCTGTCTCTGGGGGAGGATCTGCTCCACAGCTTCTGCTCTCAGGATATTCTCTTAGCTTCTGCTGTTTTCCTGGCCTTCCTTGGCTTGTAGGTGCCTCACTCCATGTTCTGCCTCCATCACTGCCTAGCGCTTCCCCTGTGTGTCTCCTCTTGTTATAAGGATGCGGCTCATACCGCGTTAGGGTTCACCCTAATGACATCATTTACCTTGATTACATCTGCAGAGACCCTATTTCCAAATAAGGCTAACATTCTATTGATACCCAGGGTTAGGACTGAAGTTCATTTGGTGGGGATGGGGGGGGCACAATTCAATCCACTGTGCCATCTCATAAATTTTCTTTACCTTGTTTATCATCTGTGCTCTCTGGCCCCATTAGAATCTAAGTTCCACAAGGAGGGGATCTGTACTTCTCCCTGCTGATAGGGGAGCTGAGGCTGGCTGGTCTACGGTGGCCACACTCACATGGTGGGCAGTTGGCTGGCTGGCAGCCGGGACACCAGGGCTGACTGGCCCATGTGTCTCTCATCATCCAGCAGGCTAGCCCCAGCTTATGCGCAGGGTGGCTGAACAGCATTTCAAGAAAACAAGCAGAGGTGCCTGAAGTAAGAACTGGTATGCCTCCATTTCCTCACCATTCTGTGAGTCCTAGCAAATGACAAGGCCTTGATAAGATTCAGGTGATGGAGAAATAACCCCCTCCTGCAGATGGAGGAAGCTGCAGTCACAGTGCGAGGGCCATGAGATGCTGGGAGAGGAATCATGGGAGCCCCAGTGGGACCTGAGTGAGGAGTGGTGGGGACCATGGGATCTGGGAGAGCACCTGCCTGGTATAAAGGAAAGGCGCTCCTCCACAGGTGGTCAGCAATGTTGATTTTCCTGAGAACCCGGGCAGGTGGACATGCGCCTGAATCCTCCCGGTTTGAGATGTCAAGCTCTGGGCAGATGCTGCTGGCTGGGACAAGTCCTCTGTCCCCACCGCCCCTTTCTGCTTTAACCAGCAGAGCGCTGGTCCTGCCCAGGTATTTGCATGGTCAGGTATGCAGAAAGGGTCTATGTCATTCCTGGTGTCGTGATTCCATCTGCCAGTGCCAACATAAGCTTACTGCACACCCGCATTCTAGAGGAGAAGGCTGCCAGGACACTCCTGGGAAAGCCTTCCAGGTGAGGAGGAAGAGACCTACCAGAGGGCACTCCCTGTGTCACCAGTGGACACCATTCTCTCTGAGTAGCACCCCTGGCAGGCCTGCTGCCACCTTGAGACCAGAAGAGAGATGGGAATGGTGCCCTGGGAACCAGGATGAACATGGGGCAGATGGCCCCAAGCCCCAGCCATGCACCACAGCCCCCTCTCCAGCACCCCTCCTCTGCGGTGATAACCCTTCCCGAGTTGCCCCGTGTTCTGGGCAGGTCACACGGTCACTTGCTACAGAAAGCACATGGGACCGCAACCATGGAAGGCGGCCTGCGAGGCTCTGTGAGTAATGCCTAGCTTGTGGGTATTCTCTGGTCACCAGAAGACAAATAATACGATCGGGGCGGGGTGGGTGGTGCCCTAGTGATTCTGTGTCATAGACAGAGCTTTCCTTCAGAGACGTGGGTTCCTGCCTGCAAGGCTGAGGGCTGAGCCCTTTGAAGGTTTCAGGTACCAGTGCCACTCATGAAAGGAAGTCTTGGGAGTAAGTTTTTCTGCAGAACTCTCTTCCTTTTATCCTTAATTATGGAAAGTTTCAAACTTGCACGACACTGGAGAGACTATATATATTGAGCCCCTTCAGTAACTATCAACTCAAGGTCAAACTTGTTCACCAGTTTCTTCGCCTGCTTTCTCCTCCAATTATTTCGAAGTAAAACCTATATAATATGTCCTTTCACCCATAAGTAATGCAGCATGACTAAGTTATAAGCATATGTTTTGAAACGTAACTACAATATTACCACATCAAAGTAGTACTAATAATGTCTTACTTAATATCATCAAATATCTGACCCATAATAAATATCTTTGATTATCTTATAAAATATTTTATTGGTGGTTTTGTCAAAAAATAAAAAAAGGTCTACATATTGATTTGTAGCTTCTCATGCTTTGGATCTGTGGTTTCTCTGACATTTTGGAGGGGGCAGTGGTGGGGCAATCTATTGTTGAAGAACATGGTTCATTTGTCCCACAGTCTGGACTTTGCCAATTATGTCTCCCTGTGATATCATTTAGCACATTCCTTGTCATCTATATTTTTTTTGTAAATTGGCCGTTGAATCTAAGGTCTTGATCCCATTCGGGTTCGATCTTATATTAGCAAGTCTACTTCGAGGGGCTGCTCTGTCCGTCTCACAGCATCTGGTGCTCTCTTTGTGATGTATGAGCTCCTTTGATGATCCCTGTCTCAAGCCCTGCTCCAGTGTGTCTGTGGGAGGAATCATCCCCTTCAAATGCTGCAGGACCCCAGGACTGGCCCTCTTGCGGCACTCGAGAAGCAGATGCCCTGCAGATGGTCAGGTCAGAGTCTCTGCTTTCCAGATGAGGATTCTGAGACTGGCCAACAGCCAAGGCCTAATAGGGACAACCGGTGTTGGGGGCTCAGCAAAGCATGTCTTATGAATTAGACCCCATAAAAAACTAACTTTAGTGTGTCACATAGAGTACGACCTAATGGAACATGGAGAATTGGGAAGTGGTCTGTAGGGGATCTGGATACAGGGGGCCCCCAAATTATGCTTGGACTCTTTCTGTCCAAGGAGACATTCCCTGACTCTCGTAGGCACACATGGTCCTTCACCAGAAGGTGAGCTCTGTGTGAGGGGACAAATTTCACAAGGCCCCACCTAAAAACAAAGGGGGGATAACCTATGTGGGGAGGTGGATAAATTAAATAGCTTCACTGTAGGAGTCACGCTGCTGTGTAGGGTTGTATCATATCCCCATGTTTTAGACCTTATATATACACAATTTTTATTAATATAAATGAGATGGAATTAAAAAAAACTCTTATGTAAGTTATAGCACTTTTAAAAATATTGGTTTGATAGAGAATGATTCAGATGGCCTAGACCAATCTCAAGATATTACTTGAAGTTGTGTTGGCCATTATGGCCATGTGGAAAAGCCTGGGATCTGTTAGCAAGGAAGCAGCAGCTGGTGGGTACTCGCTAGGCCTCATGTCTGCCACCCCGAATCTGTTCTGAACTGGGCCGCTGCAACTGTGCTTCTGAGAGCCAGTTTGGACAAAAATCTGGTTTTGGGTCAACACTGACTAGGGTGAGCTCATCAAGATAACGTGCCCTCTGATTTCTAGTTAGGGTTAGCGGACAATCCTTCCTCTGACATGGCCCTGGCTTCTCAGGTGAGGCCCACTTTGTTTCTCTGGGCGACATTTGGCAATGTCCCGAGACATTTTCTGTTGTCCTCACTGACAGGTAGTTGCTGAGGCCCTGCTGCGTGTCAGCGACACGGACGATGACCAACACAGTCCCTGTGCCAAGCGTTCCCATGCAGAAAACACAGTGACCTGCGTGGAGTGTGGGTTCCTGGGCGTGGGGGGGAGACGGGGAGGGGATGTTGCGGGACCCCTCCTGCGAGATGCAGAGTAGTCAAGCCGACAGAGGGAGGTAGAGAGCAGAGCGATGGAAGGAGATTCCCCAAAGGAGTGAGAGAACAGCCCTGAGGACAGAAACGCGGGGCGCTCCTGTGGCCGGGCCCTGTGGGTGGCAACAGAGAGCTAAGGTGAACCCGGCCCTGTAGACAAAAGCAGGCCTGGGAAGACCGTGCGCCCGGTTAGAACCCCTCCAAGCCCGCATCTGGAGACATCATTGTTAGCTGTTCACCAAGGAGCAGATGGACCAACTTGGGCTTTAAGAGGCTCACTCTGCCTGAGCAGTTGGAATTAGGATGGAGAGGCTGGCTGAAGGCGGCACACAGGTGGGGAGGGCATGGAGAGAGGCTCCTAGACAGGCAGTGATGGGCACAACGTTAGCTCTGGAGGGATTACCTAGGAGAAGAGAAATGAGTCAAGTGGCTGTGGTTACTGTAGGAAGCACCCTCAAAGCTCAGTGCGTGGAATTTATTTCTTATTACACCCCAGCCCAGTGTGGGTCTGCGGCGGGGCCTGGCTGTGGCAGGGAGGGTCCATTCCATGTGGTCATTCAGGGACCCAGCCTCCCTCTGTCCATTTCCCTGGGTCTGCAGAGCGCCGGCTGGACAGGGAACATAGAGGATGGGCGATCCTGCAGGAGGTTGGGGCCCAGGCGTGCGGGGCCCACATGGGCCCCCTGCCCACGTCCTGGCTATCAGAGAGAACTCAGACCTGCAGCCCCACTGCCTATGAGGGAGTCTCCAAAGTGTACTCGAGCTGAGCCCAGAGCAGAAAAGAAAAGGTCTGGCCAACAGACAATACTGACTCTGCCACGAAATATTTCAGAGGTAAAGTCATCATTGGGCCCCGTAATTGATCTCATATGGAGGAAGGGAGAGCTTCCAGGTTCCCACCTAGAAGCTTGGGGTGGATGCTTTGGTGATGTGCACAGCAGTGGGTCTGTTCTGAAGGCGGCACAGGACGCTTCTCATGGTCCCCGTGTCGCTGGGACCTGCATCCCATTTACAGGGACAGTGCTTCCTTGTGCGTATAGATGTATATACATGTATATAAATGGATATGATACTGGGGTGTAAAAAGACAACCTGAATGGGAAACAGGAATGTTCCCATTTCTGGGTAGCATTCTTACCTCTCGCGGGCCTCTTCACTTTCCAACTCCCCTTGCTCCCCGGCTACAACCTTCTCAACAAGGAGCACTTGCTGTGTGTGTTCCCATCCATTCCAGACACCTGCAGCTGAGTTGCCCCTCGGTTACCGGCCTCCTCTCCCCGAACCTGACTGCCAGGGCTGGAAGCCGGGGCTCCCTACAGGGAGGCCATCCTGCGGCCATGAGTCTGTTAGTCTGGCCTATGGAGTTTGCAGAAATGTCCCTGTTTAGGACTTGAAGCAGGGCGTATGGCCCATTCCCAAACTCAGATCTGTTTCTTTGGTTAGAAACAGGGACTGTGGATCCAGTTTTCTTTGCAATGGCTCTGTTGTTTCCAGACTGTGAGGTCTTGGGTCAAGCTGATTAACTTCAGTGGCCTCAGTCTAGTCATCTGCGGAATGGGGATGAGAGTGGTAACATGGGCTTCAGACCGTGTGAAGATTAAAGGATCAGTCGTGGGAAATGCTTGCTAGAGTAGTTTATGTGTTGCACCTGCTGACGTGTGCTCAGGATGTCATCCCTCTGAGGTTCTTGGAGAAGCTAGAATTTCCTCTGCAATTTTGTTCCTTGCGGGTCTGTCCTCTAAGTAGGGGAAGATGTGGCTTTCCACCCTTCGGCAGCCTCCAACTTCCCTGTTGATGGAGGGAGCCACTCCCTGCCCCTCACTCTAATGACCTCATTAATTTTTCAGTTTCTGTGACTGTTCCCTTTCCCAGCTGAACTTTGGGGTGAGTGTTTTGTTCTGTTGTGCAAACTTGGGGGTGGGTTGGCTAGAGGCATCTCTCTTTGCAATCACAGCTAAACTATCACGGGAGCCAGGAGCCTCTACACCTGACATTAAGCAAGCAGAGGTAAGTTCAGCCTCCGGACTCACAGGTGCCTGACTCCTCCGTCACAGGCCCGGCGAGGAGGCGGGGACCTGCAGGGCTCTAAGGCGAGCCATTGAAATGGCTGGTGGGGGCTGCGGGGACCCAGAGGCAGATGCGTCATAGAGTCTGAAGTCACCAGGGCCAACTGGGGAGTGAGGCGAACACAAGGGCAAAGCGCAGGATCCCAGTTTGGTGGCCTGAGGCATTGACCAAATCTTCTCCCCAGTGGAGCACCTGGTGGGGGGAGCAGGAAGCATATCCTTTTGGAAACATCAGGTCTGAGATGCCCAGGAAGCAGCGGGACACACAAGTCCCCCATTTAGTAGAGAAGCTGATCCTGAAAGGCATGCCTGGGTGTGAACCCTGCGCAGCCCGCCAGTAAGGGGTGGTCATGGGAGGGGCCAGAGGAGCAGAGCCCGGCTGGCCCCAGAGAGCCAGGCAAGGACGCCTGGCACTTGTCTTTGCAAATTAGCAACACGGCATTTTAAACCTGCTTGAATTTCTGAGTAGAATTAAGATATGTGCTGTTATTTTTCAAGGCTGAATTCAATAAAATATTTGGGTAATTACTACAGTCAGGAAACTGGCTCAAGTTCACCAAGACCTAAAAATAGCGTGTTTCGGGACCTGTGGATTCTTTTCTCATGACTGTGAGGCCTCCAGGGCCCAGCCAGGCAGCGGGGGAGGCGTGGGGCCCCCCCTTACGGGCGCAGTCAGAGACTGGACATGGAGACCGGCTGGCAGAAAGCTTTCCAGCGAATTCTGTGCAGTCAGAAAAACAGATGGAGGCGAAGCCTGGGCTGTCTCCAGCCCACCAATGGGCTGTGTGTTGAGAAAAAAGTGCTCATCTAATGCCTCCTTCCTTCTGAATGTGAGCACAGCAGGACGATGGCCAGAGGCGCCCCCCACTGGCCCCCCTGCAAAGGGGGGCAGGGGGAGGATGGGGGGGACGGGTGGGGGTTGGGGGGGACAGAAGCACCAGATGGCCACAGTCTGTGGAAACCCAGGGCGGCACCCCTGCCCATGCGCCTGTGATCAAAGGCATCCATTTCTTTTCTTTTCCTTTTTTTTAAAGATTTTATTTATTTATTTATTTATTTATTTATTTATTTATTTATTTAACAGAGAGAGAGATCACAAGTAGGCAGAGAGGCAGGCAGAGAGAGAGGAGGAAGCAGGCTCCCTGCTGAGCAAAGAGCCTGATGCAGGCCTCGATCCCAGGACCCTGAGATCATGACCTGAGCCGAAGGCAGAGGCTTTAACCCACTGAGCCACCCAGGCGCCCAAGGGCATCCATTTCTGAGGCTGAGAATCTATCCAAGGCTCTACAATCCTCCTTAAACAGATATCTAGTTGTGAAAAGGGTGTGTGATTCCCCAGCAGCAAAGAAACAGGAAGCACTGATGTTGAAGAACACAGTCCAGGCAGAGGAGCTGTTCTCTGCACTTGCCCATTCATTGATTCCCTTGAATAGGAGGAGGGCTGCATTTCAGCCTCACTTCCCTGGAATTGGAGCTCTGGGCCAGCCCCAGCCCCAGATCCCCTGGCGGGAGGTGGGAGGCGCCCCTGGGTGACTCACTGGGAGCCTGCTGCACCCTCCCTGTCTGGCCAGAGTGATTCACTGGGGATGAGGGCATCCTCGGACCCCTTGGCTACCGGGCGTAGGTCTTTTAAAAGAACCAGATACGTCCGGCACTCTTCACCTCCCAATGCCCTGGACCTGACCCAGAGTAGGATGGAGGAGGCTGAAGACAAAAAGTCACTAGAATCTGTAAACATCTCAGGAGGCTCCCCTCGGTGCCCCGGGGGTGCCTGCCTGCCTCTGAGCCGGCCACTGTCTGGCAGACATCAAGTAAGGGGACGAGAGACAGGTTTTCACCCTGGTCTGAAAGTGGAAGCACTTTCTAAGTAAAAACATTATCAGATTGAACTGCGTGACTTCATTAGTCAAGTGATATCTATGAAGTCAAAACAATCACTGACATTTTGGATTATCTGGGTGCTGCAATTTTCAAAAGCAATGTCACTTAGGGTACAATTTACTTTGTCTTCCAGTCTGGATCCATCAAATAGTATTTCTAAAATTCACTTCCATTCTTTTTGTAATGGAATGTGTGCTTTATTCATTGGAACACTACCTTTTATCATACAGTTCGAGCCGGCTAAGCTTTTCCCCAGAGAAGCTGGCTCTTCCTAGAGGAAGACCTCCGCGGATTTTAGAGACAGAGACATAGTTCTTGTTCTCCACAGGACACACAGCTGCTGGAGGGGATGAGAGGAACCGTCGTCCTGTTCTTTTACCACTGATTTCTAAGAGTGAGTTAATGAAATTTGAAGTGTCATAGAAAATATATGCACAAATGCTGTAATTATGGATGCAGTTAATAAAGATGTGACTGGGGATAGATGAATCCATTTCATGTCTAAACAATGAAATGACAAACCAGTTCGGTGGCCTGAGCCATTGACCAATCAAGCGTGTTTTCACATTATTCTAGGGAGAGATGGAAAGCACTGTTCCAAACGCATCTTATTTGCAGAATGCCCAAAGCAAACAAAACATGCTGGCCAGGCAAAGGCGTTTCCAGAATCCCAGATCTGAAACCAGCTGTGAACTATTATTTCCAACACTGGTACATTCTTTATGGTCTACTGGTTAGTTTTTGAAAGGTAGGAAAGTTTAAATTCAAATTGGGAGACCTTAGGACCCAGTCTCCTGATGTCTAAATCATGACATATCATTTTATGGGAGAAAAATATTTATGGTCAATTTAAGATCAGCTCTGGAAAATATTTTCTACTTCTGTGAGGTTTGTTTTTGTTGTTGTTGTTTGTTCTTTTGGAGAATAATTTGGGAGAAAAACCGATACACTATTTTCAACTACTGGGTCATGAAACATAAAATGACAGTTTAATGGATTAGTATAATATTTTAAGAATGAAGGCAGAGGACACCGGACTGGCTCAGTCCACAGAGCATGAGACTTGACATCAGGGTCGTGAGTTCGACCCCCATGTTGGGTGTAGAAATTCCTTAAAAATAAATAAATAAATATATAATAAAATATAGCCCAAACTAAGAATAATGATCAACCAAAGCAAAGAGAAGAGTTATTTATAGAATACAATTTTTGTGAGTCATACTTAGCATTTTCCTCCTCGCAACAGTCAAATATATATATTTCCACCATCTGCCTTTATATCCTACTTTTAAGACTTTAATGCATTTTGAATTGATTTTCTTGTAAAATATGAGATAGGAGATGTAATTCATTTTTTTAAATAATCAGTTATTCAGTCTAATTACTATTTCTCTGATTATTAAGATTATGACACACTAAATTCTTATAACCACTTGTGTGTTTCTAAAGTTTTTCTGTTCTGACAATTAATGGTCTACTATTCCTTGATCAGAAAAATACCAATTTAATTGTTAGATTGTAAACCGATCTGTTTAATGTCTGGTAAGTGGTGCAAAATTCCCTCCTCTAAAATTGAATATTATTTTACAAGAGACAAATTACCATGTGTACTCCAGTAAATGTGTTGTCCCAGGTAAATCTTAGAATAATTTTTTCAGGGTTAAACAAATAGAATTCTATAGATTCAAATGCATTAGCTATTATATTTTTAGATTCTGTGAATTAGTTCTATTAAATTATATTGAGTATATATAAAAATTAATAAACGTCTTCCTACCCAGGAGTAATTTTTTTTTAAAGATTTTATTTATTTGACAGAGAGAAACACAGCCACAGAGGAAACACAAGCAGGGGGAGTGAGAGAGAGAGAAGCAGGCTTCCCGCTGAGCAGGGAGCCCGATGTGGGACTTGATCCGGGGTCTCCGGGATCATGACCTGAGCCGAAAGCAGTTGCTTAACCAACTGAGCCACCCAGGTGCCCCAGAAGGAATTTTTTTAAAGATTTATTTATTTATTTCTTTATTTGACAGAGAGAAACACAGCTAGAGAGGGAACACAAGCAGGGGGGTGAGAGAGGAAGAATCAGGCTTCCTACCGAGCAGAGATCCCGATGCGGGGCTTGATCCTGGGACTCTGGGATCATGGTCTAAGCCGAAGGCAGACGCTTAACGACTGAGCCACATTTACTCAGAGATTTGTGTCTCTAAGCTTTATTAGTGACATTAGTTATTTGTGACTTCACAGAGACCCTGTATTTTCTTTAAGTTTATTGCGGGAATCTTTATTTTTGTATTAAAATATAGAGATGATTTTTTAAGCTTTCTTTGTTATTGCTATGTGAGAAAGACACTGATTTCTGTATATTGGATTGCTCACCAGCCACTCCATCTGAGTTTTTTATTAAGTAAAGCAGCTTTAAGAAGTTGATTCCCCAAAAAAACCCAAAAAAACAAAAAAATGAAGTTGATTCCCTTGGGCTCCTCAGGTAGACAATCAAAGTGTCTGTAAAGACAGATGAAACTGCTTACTCCTCTTCATTGTGAAGGTTCATGTTTTTCTTGTCTTATATCATTGTTTAAGATTTCAAATCAAGGATGAACCATACCAGTGATTGCAGGTTTTTGTATTCTTGATTTTAAGGGAAGTGCCCATATTTTTTAATTGCTAAATATGCTTTAATTGATGGTTTGGAACAGGTTATTAGATTATAAAAAAATTGCCATTGTATTCCTAGTTCTATAAGCTTTTTTAAAATTCAGAAAGGAATATTATCAAATACCTTTTTTATATTTATCAAGAAGGCCTATAGTCTTTTCCTCTTAACCTATTTCATACATTCAAGCATTATAAAATGGTTTCATTTATGTTAAAATATTTTTACATTACAGCAATGATATACTTAGACTGGGGGATTATTACTGGAATAGACTACTAGATAATATACATTAATATTTTATTAAAGTTTTTGTGAGTCTTATGTAGTTTAAATAGTGGCATTTGTTCCCTAAAGAAGTCATGATAATGATTTATAAAATTATCTGGACACAACGTTATTGAAGAGAGATTTTTGATAACTTCAAAAATTTCAAGAGCTCTTTCCTGGTTTTCTATTTATCAAATCCTCTTGAGTTATTTGCATCTTTCTAGCAAAATATCAGTGTTTTCAAGTTGATAGCATGAAACCATGTTTCTATCAATCTCTTTTTTTTATTTCTGAATAGTTTTGCTTTTTTGGTACTACTGTTTGATAATTGAAGATTCATTAAAGTTATATATAATCATTCTGAACTGTACAATCTAACAGTATAAAATGACCTCCTATGCTCTATTCAGTCCTCTTTATCTCGTATGGAGGTCAGCATTCTACCAGAAAAACAGAGCTGCTGTTAGTAGGACAAGGATCAGACAATGATGGACTTTTCCTGGGAATTAAGGTTTACAGGTGTGGGAGGAGCTTGGTGAATGAAGATCTAGAAAGGGAACAGGAGGATCAGAGAAGCTACTCACCAGCTCACTGCAGCCCCAAAGCAGTGAACATTAGGGAGCCTGCTGGTCTAGCCTCCACAGTGGGACCACAAAGGGCAGTGCACATGGTGAAACCTAGGGAAACTTCTGCCTCAAGGGGGACACTGTCTCTGAGTAACTGCCACCTGCGCAGGTCCCACGGGTGCCTGGGGACATGGCTGATTAGCAGGGCCAGCAGTTGGGAGGATGAGTTGGACCCAGAGCAGGGGAAAGTAGAGATAGCTAGGGTCTAGCAGTTGTCTATGCATTTGTCTGTCACTGTAGTTGACCATGACAACCTTCTATGATTAGTGACTTCTGCTGTTCAGGTTGAGCATTTCCATCTTCCAAGTTTTGTGCATTTCCCCTTTCAACTCTAAACAAAACAATACAGAAAAGGGGGTTCTGGGAAATGTATTTCATTAGTCGTCACCCAGTCTATATAATACAAACCAACATAAATTTAGTTAGAGTTTATCTTGCATTAATTTATAATTGCTGTTTTCATTTCGATATACTTTTCCGGTATGCTCTGAAGCATATTTTGATACTTGTTTAAATAGATCTTTTTCTGATCTTAAAAAGTTCTCTAGGTGACCACTATAAGAATATTGCAAGAATGTATAAGCATATTAAAGTGGGGAAAATAAAATGATGCAAATATTCGATTCATTCATAAGAAGTCATGAAAGAAAAAAGGAACGTAAAGCAGAGGGATGGAATAAAAGGCAGAGAGTGAGATAGTGGATATAAGCACCACTGCATCAGTAGTTACATTAAATATAAACAACCTAGATATTCCGTGAGAAAAGGCGAAGACTGTGACTCCTAGCTTTTAAAACCCAACTATACACCATTTACAAAAAACCACAGGAAGGTTGAAGGTAAAAGGATGGAAAATAATGTGTTACGTAACCAAACCAAAAGAAATTGATACACCTACCTACACTGATGCAAGGCAAAGCCAACTTTAGGGCAAGAGTATTACCAGAGATAAACATCTGAACAGGATAAAGGGGCCAATCCACTAAGAAGGTATCACAAATTTTAATCTATGCATCTAATAAGAGAGCTTTAAAATATATGTGAAGCAAAATTGACAAGACATAGAGGATAGATGAATTCACAATCATAATGGTAGATTTTGTTTTTGTTTTTGTTTTGTTTTGGGGGGGGCACAGAAAGAGAGCATGCACAAGCAGGGAGCAGCAGAAGGAGGGGGAGAAGCAGGCTCTCTGCTGAGCGGGGAGTTCTACACGGGGCTTGATCCCAAGACCCTGGGATCATGACCCAAGCGGAAGGAAGTTGCTTAACTGATTCAGCCACCCAGCTGCCCCCATAATGGCAGATTTTTAGCACATTTAAAATGTGTTACAAAATCATTAAAAAGCAAAAAGTTTAATAATACAAGTACCAGATGACTTAAATAACATATATAGAGTATTGCCCTCTAAGTGCACAACATGTTCATTATTTTGAATCATACATGAAGCATTTACCAAAACTGATCATGGCTGGGCAATAAAGCCAGCCTCCAAAAACTTTTCACAATTAAAATAATAGAGGATATTCTTCCCACAGTGGAAGTAAAGGGGGGGGAAGACTAGAAGATCTCCCAACTCTTTGAAAACTAAACTATACAATTCTAAATAACCTATGAGTAAAAAAAGAAATAAGAAAAGACATTGAAGACTATATGGAAGTAAGTGATAATGAAACTAGGAGAGATTAAAACCTGTACTGGAAAGCCAAAGCTGAGTGTGAAAGCAAAATTCACAGCCTGAGATTATTACAAAGAAGACAGGCTGAAAGTCAGTCTTTCAAGAAACTGGAAAAAGAGAAGCAAATCTAAAATGTAGAAGAAAGAATGAATGAAAACAAGGGCAGAGATGCATGAAATAGAAAACACATTTATAATAGAGAAAAAGCAAAAAGTTCCTTCTTTGAAGATCTCAATAAAATTGATCAAGAAAAAGGAAAAAGACTATCCCGAAATTAAAAATATATACTATGTTAACTAACTTGAATTTAAAATTTAATTAAAAAGAGGAAAAAGAAGGAAAGAAAGAATAGATATATAATCATTATTAGAAATGAAAAAAGGGAAATGAGTACACATCGTCTAGCCACCCATTTTACACAGTCTTGCAAAGAATGAAAAAGAAGACTCCCGTCTCAGATTTGAGGCCAGTGGAACATCATTACCAAAACCCACAAAGGACATCACAGAAAGGAAAATGATGGGCAGTCTTTCTTTCTAATACAGATGCAAAAATCCTAGATAAAATATAAGTGAAATTTAACAGCATATAAAAATAATAATACATCAGGTCAAATTTGGGGTTTTTTTTTTTACAATGTAAGACTGATTTAACACTGAAAAGTCTATTAATTTGTCACATTAACATCAAGAGTATAAAAACCATATCATCTAGATAAATGCAAAAAAGTAAAACATTTTATAAGATTTAATGCATTAAAAAAAAAACCCAAAACTCTTAAAAACCTGGGATAGAATGGTTCATTTTTTTTTAAGATTCTATTTATTTATTTGACAGAGAGAAACACAGCAAGAGAGGGAACACAAGCGGGGGGAGTGAATGCATGAGGAGCAGGCTTCCAGCCAAGCAGGGAGCCCGATGAGGGATTCGATCCCAGGACTCTGGGATCATGACCTGAGCCGAAGGCAGACGCTTAATGACTGAACCACCCAGGAGTCCCAGAATGGTCCATCTTGAATCTAATACAAAACATAAACAAAAACTTTAAGTAAACTTCCTAATGATGGAATATTGAAGCTTTTCCCATTGATGAAGAATAAGTCAATGATGTCACACAATTCACCATTATATCATAGGTCCTATGTATGGGATAAGCCAAGGGGGAAAAAAAGGCAGAAGAATTATAAAGAAAGAAATAAAATTCATTATTTGCCGAGGACATGATTGTGTACCTGGATAAGCCAAAGAGATCTACGTAAAGTATTCTCTTCAGTACATTTAGAGAGGCTATTGAATACAAAACCAAAACACCAAAAAATCAATTGTATTTCTAAATGCCAGCAATAAACAAGGAGAACACGAAATTTAAAAAATGCATTGTTTACAATAGTATGAAAATCAAATACCTAGAAATAGCTACATCAAAATATGTGCAAGACCTTTCGACGAAAGCTACAAAGTATTTTTGGGAGAAAGAAGCGCTCTGTGAGTGAAGGGCATACCATCTCTGTGGACTGCAAAGACCATCTCCATGGACTGCAAAGCCAGCATTGTCACGATGCCAATTTCCTCAGATTGATCGGCGGGTTGAACCCAATCCTAAGAAAAATTCCAGCATCAGGAAGCTTGGCAAGCTGATTCCAAAAATGGCAATGCAAGATCCAAAATAGCCAAGAGAATCTTGAATTAGAACAAGTTGGCTTCCTTCTGCTCTTAGACACTTCCTTCAACTTCTAACCTAAGCACATCAGCTTTTTGTAGGCACAACTCATAAAGAACACATGCTTGTATTTTTTTTAAGGAACTTTCCAAAAGTTTTCTTTCTTACTCTGGGGTCTTATATCATTTGTATTTTTAAAATTCTGGTTGCTATATTTTTGCTTACTTCTCTTATCTTGTTCTTTGGATTTATCTTCCACTTCTTTGCTGTTTCTTCATTTTATTTTATTTTTTAAGATTTTATTTCTTTATTTGACAGACGGAAACATGGTGAGAGAAGAACAAAGACAGGGGGAGCAGGAGAGGGAGAAGCAGGCTTCCTGCTGAGCGGGGAGCCCAGTGTAGGCTCAATCCCAGTATCCTGGCATCATGATCTGAGCCAAAGGCAGACAGATGCCTAACAACTGAACCACCCAGGTGCCCATTTTAGTTATTTAAAGTTAATTTTATTTTATTTTATTTTATTTTATTTTTTGGCTGGTGGGGAGCAGGTGCTTTGTAATATTTCCTAGTTTTTGAAACTTACATATCCTGGTTTTTAATTCTAGCAATGATTATATTATTTTTCATACAAGCTTATGAGCTAGCCTTTTCTAATTCTCAGGGTGAAGGTTTGCATGTTACTTTTTAAAAAAATATTTTATTTATTTATTTGAGAAAGATACAGCACAAGCAGGAGAGGGGCAGAGGGAGGGGGAGAAATAGAACCCCTACTGAGCAGGGATTTCCCCCAACAGCTGGGCTGTTTCCCAGGACCCTGACATCACGATCTAAGCCAAAGTCAGATGCTTAACCGACTGAACCATGCAGGCGCCCCTCCATGCTATATATTGATTTATCATCGATTGCACATCCCACCCAAACCTTGAAGTACACGTACGTATGCACACACACGCACACGTGCGCACACACATATCCCCACAGTGATCACAGCATTATCTCCTATCCACTTTTCCACATTTTAAGTATATGATCTGGCATCTCATATCCACTCATGTAATATTCGAACTCCTCCCTTCTCTGCAAATGCATTATTTCCTTTCTAAGAGTCCTGCACTCGCTAGCAGACATGTGTGTGCCTTCCTCTTCTCAGGCCCCAGCTTTTGCCTTACTTCTGAGCCAGGAGCAGCACATCTTCACCTAACACACTCCAGGGTTTGGAGCCAGGAAAATGTGAGACTTCACGTTGACAAAGTGTATTATGGGTTGTTCTGGCCATTTCCATTGGCTAAAAGTTCAAGTGGGATAAAGTGAAAATGACATGCAGTAATAGGAAGAAAATGTGTGGAAACATTAAAATTTTTTTTAAAGAGAGATATTTTAAAAGAAAAATAATTGGAGGATATCACACAATAATGTAAGAGTATAGTATTGCAACACATGTGGTATATTGAATAGTATAATCTACTCCAACAATATAGTAACTAATAAGCAAAATAGTGAACAGCAAAATGGACTCAGGCAGATGTAGAGTCTAGCGAATGAAGAGATGTGGTATTTCCAATGCCTGAGGAAAAGACCAAGTATTGGCTTTTCCTCAGGGGATAAAAAAGATAATGTGGCTTTGAAGCAGAGTTCCCCAATTTCATAAACATCGAGGCAGGCAGCTCCGTGTTTGGTCCCTGAGAGGCGGTGCGTTAGCGTCACAGCTGACACTTGTGCGATCCTGCCATGGTGTGGGCGCATGTGCAAGACTGCGCGTGTGTCTGTGATGACGTGAACATGTGTGTGAGGGAGTGTGAGGGAGTGTGTGTGTGTGTGAGTGATTGTGGTGTGTCAGTGTGACTGTGTGTGAGGGAATGTGTAGGGTGTCTGTGGAATGAATGGGCATGAGCAAATGTGTGTGAGTGTGTGGTGTGTGTGTGTGAGTGACTGTGGTGTGTGAATGTGACTTTGTGAGAGAATGTGGTATGTGTGTGAGTGAGTGTGTGTGTGTGAGTGTGTGTGATTGTGGTGTGTGTGACTGAATGTGTGTGAGGGAATGTGGTGTGTGTGTGAGTAACTGTGTGTGAGTCAATGTGTCATGTGGATGTAGATGAATATGTGAGAGTGTGTTATGTGAGGGTGAATTTGTGTGAGAGTGAATGCAGTGTGTGTGTGTGTGTCAGTGAGTGTGAGTGAATGTGTGAGAGTGAATGTGTGTGTCAGTGAGTGTGAGAGAATGTGTGTGAGTAGATGTGTGTGTCAGTGAGTGTGAGAGTGTGTGAGAGTGGATGTGTGTGTCAGTGAGTGTGAGTGAATGTGTGAGAATGAATGTGTGTGTCAGCGAGTGTGAGTGAATGTGTGTGAGTGGATGTGTGTGTGTCAGTGAGTGTGAATGAATGTGTGGGTGGATGTGTGTGTGTCAATGAGTGTGAGAAAATGTGTGTGAGTGGATGTGTGTGTGTCAGCGAGTGTGAGTGAATGTATGAGAGTGAATGTGTGTGTGTCAGTGAGTGTGAGAGAATGTGTGAGAGTGGATGTGTGTGTCAGTGAGTGTGAGTGAATTGTGAGAGTGGATGTGTATGTCAGTGAGTGTGAGAGAATGTGTGTGAGTGGATGTGTGTGTCAGTGAGTGTGAGAGAATGTGTGGGAGTGGATGTGTGTGTGTCAGTGAGTGTGAGAGAATGTGTGAGTGGATGTGTGTGTCAGTGAGTGTGAGAGAATGTGTGGGAGTGGATGTGTGTGTGTCAGTGAGTGTGAGAGAATGTGTGAGTGGATGTGTGTGTCAGTGAGTGTGAGAGAATGTGTGGGAGTGGATGTGTGTGTCAGTGAGTGTGAGAGAATGTGTGTGAGTGGATGTGTGTGTCAGTGAGTGTGAGAATGTGTGCGCGTGGATGTGTGTCAGTGAGTGTGAGAGAATGTGTGGGAGTGGATGTGTGTGTGTCAGTGAGTGTGAGAGAATGTGTGCGCGTGGATGTGTGTGAAGGGATGTGTGAGGGCCGGTGGTGGGGCAGGCGGTTGTCTCCGGGGGGAGGAAACGGCACCTTCTGAGAAGGCGGTGTTTTAGAAAGGTGGAACAGAAGCGGCGAGGGGAAAGTCAGATGGCGGGGCGCCGGAGCCCAGCGGGCGGTGATCTGCCGAGGCCTGTGCACGCAGCTCCCTGGTCACCTCTAACTCCATGATGGGTACGTCCCCATTTCACAGGTAAGAAAGTGAGGTTCAGGGTTTAAATGCCCTTCCCAAGATCCCAGTCTTGGGCAGTCTGAGCCCAAAGCCCCCTGCTTGGCCCCTGCAGCGTGACGTCTGCGTGGACTGGGTGCGTCCCTGCCCCCGGGGCCGCTGGCCACCCTGCCCCAGGCCCCGCCCCGTGTGCCGCGTGCTGCTCGCCTGTGCTGAGTGTGGGGGTGAGCGCCACGGAGGATGGCCCTTAAAGGTGGAGTCGTACTTTCATCCCTTCCCTGCACGTTAGCCATCAGCCCGTGCGCTCTGTTCTCAAGTGCAGTCACATACAATAGCGATTCTCTCCAACGTGGTGTTTCTGATCCCGTCTGCTGAATGCTTTGTGGAGTCTGTCGCGCAGCTTGGTTGGGTGGCCGTTCCCGTGTGTCACAGCACCTCCCAGGACACCAGGCAGTTCTGCTTTTCAGGACGGATGTGTGGGAGCAGCATGGAACAACTTTTAGCTTATAATCTGAGACTCCCTGGAAAAGAAAGAAAAGAAGAAAAGAAAAGAGAAAAGGAAAGAGAAAGGAAAGGAAAAGAGAAGAGAAGAGAAGAGAAGAGAAAAGAAAAGAAAAGAAAAGAAAAGAAAAGAAAAGAAAAGAAAAGAAAAGAAAAGAAAAGAAAAGAAAGGAAAAGAAGAAAACTGTCTACTATCCTAGAAGAAATCTGGCCATCTGTTGGCAGACGATGTTGCTTGACCTTGGGCCCTCTCTCAGGGCGTGGGCAGGGCAGCTGGGAAGAGGAGAGCCCAGGAAGGAGGTTCGTGTGTGGTCCTGGCCCTTTATTCAAACATCTTAGTGTCCAGTGGGATTCTGGACATAACTACTGTCACAGACCCCTGAGCCCTCGGACCAGCTTTCCTCCCTCCATCAAGACGCAGGTGTGATGAAACGCTGGGCTGACCGCTCGAGAGAGAACTTCCAGAAAGACAGAGCAAGGCCCTTGCAAACTGGAAATTCAGTTTGGTGGGAATAGCTGGGCCAAGTCGTTGAATGCACTTGTCAGGCTCATCCGGCCTTGGGGGGATTGGGGGGAGGGGCAGAAGAGGCTGATCCTGAGGACAGAAAGGAATTCCTACTGAACCTTCTTGACCAAGAAAACATTCCAGGTCTCCAGCTCTGGCAATTAACTACTAGGAAGGTAAAGACAACTTCCAGGTTAAAACGATACTGGAGTGTCCCTGTATTTCTATCAAGCCCAACCCCTTCCTGGACCCTACAGCTCTGGCCTGGGCCCCTCTCCAGCCCGCCCAGTCCCTCCAACCCCATCTACCCAACTACAGCCACTTTGGCTCTGTGCTCAGCAGGGAGCCTGCTTCCTCCTCTCCCTCTGCCTGCCTCTCTGCCTACTTGCCATCTCTCTCTCTGTCAAATAAATAAACAAAAGACCCACCAGTATACCTCATAAGAGACAGTCCCCCTTAAAACCAGAGGCAAAATAAAAGCTGGATTACAACCACTTACAAGTTCCTCAAACATGGTATTTGAAGGCCTCGTCGATCTCCTTATAATGCTTCAATTTCACCGGTAAAGAAGCGAAATGGGGATATTGAATGGCCTAAGACTGAAGAGCTATAAATGAGGCAGTGGTCCCTACTCATCCCATGTGCCAATCCAGGCATGGCTCTCCCCCAGGTCTCTGGGAATGCCAACTGGTTCACAGCACTTGATTTATTTTTTTTTAATTTAAATTCAATTAAGCAACATGTAGGACATCATTAGTTTTTGAGGTAGTGTTCAATGCTTCACTAGTTGCCTATAACACTACTTGATTTAAGAGATGCCTTTCTTTGCATCCCTCTAAGTGAGGAAATATAGTCACTATTTGCTTTCGAATGGGCCTCACCTTTAAGCCCACAGCCTGCTCAATTAACTCGACAATCTTGCCATAGGGATTTAGAGACTCACTTGGGGCTGCCCTTAGTAAACACTTCTGTGAGGGATCCTTACCTCCAGGGACTATAATTCAATATATGGATGGTATTTTACTTTATCTTGGATTTTGTTTATTTTTTAAGATTTATTTTATTTATTTGACACAGAGAGAGACGGCTAGAGAGGGAACACAAGCAGAGGGAGTGAGAGAGGGAGAAGCAGACTTCTCGCCGAGCAGAGAGCCCGATGTGGGACTCGATCCTGGGACTCTGGGATCATGACCTGAGCCAAAGGAAGATGCCTAATGACTGAGCCACCCAGGTGCCCATGTGGCTAATATTTTAATCCATAGTTCCAAAAAGGAAATGTTGGATAGCAATTCTATAACCTCACTTAATTTCTTGGCAGACAGAGGGTATCATGCTTCCCCTAAAAAGGCACAAATATCTCCACAGAAATTATAATCTTGGGGGTATGAACTAAGACCAGGTCATGGAACTCTATCTACGGCTAGAAAAAAGATTCTATTAGATCTTGAGCCCCCAACTACAAAGAACTCCACATTTTCCTAAGCATGGCAGGCTTTTGCCCCCTGTGCATTCCTGGATTTGGGCTCTTAGCCAAGTGATTATATGATTCAATTAAAGGCCCCGATGAAAAGCCTTTACTCTGGACTAAAACCCAGCACACAGCCTTCAAAGAATTACATCTAAGCTTTCACCAAGCCCAGCTTGGGCTCTACCAAACTTAGAAAAAACCTTTTGCTTTACATGTAGCAGAAAAACAGGATGAAGTGTGGGGAGTTCTGACCCAAAAAACAAGGATTTGAAATGAGCCTGGTGGGCTCTTTTTCAAAGTCACCGACAATGTAGCACACTTCCCGGGAGAGGATGCTCCAGGATGTCCAAACGGGACAGTACCGGACTGTGAGGACTGCACATCCGGTCCAAAATGATTTAGAAACTGAAGGCCACCAACGGATGATGGGGGGGGGGGCAACTTACTAAATGCGAGGCCAGGCTCAGACACATCTAAAGAGTCCTTGAGACTTGCCAGACTTCAAATCCAGCTGCCCTCATGCCCAGACCTGACCACCATTCTTCTGTAGAACATAGTTGCTCAGGAGTTGTTGATCTCATTTATTCTAGCAGATCAGGCTCAGGAGATTCTCCTACGGGGGACACAGGTGACAACTGACACATGGCAACAGTCACACGGTGAAGGATGTGCTATGGTCCGTCTAACCCAGGCTATCGAGGTCACAGCCCCCCCGGCCCAGAAAGTGGAGCCCTCCTAGGTCACAGCCCTCCCAGCCCAGAAAGTAGAGCTAATAGCATTCCTTCGTGCTTTACGATTGGTAAAAGGCCTGAGGATTAATATCTAGACTGACTCTAAATATACTTTCTTAGTCTAACCCACACAGGGCACTTTGGAAAGAGAGAGGGTTATTAACAAGTCATAACTCTCCCATGAAATATGGACCTGAATAGTCCTTTTAGAGACTGTACCCAAACCTAAGACGGAGGCGGTAATTCACCTCAGGGGACGTCAGAAGGACACGTCTAGGGATTCTGAAGGGAGTCAGCTGGCAGAGCCTGCGTGTCCTGAGACCCCCACTAGTCTTCACTGAACTAGTAACAAACAGCTGCGGTCTTTACTCAGGCTACTCTTTTGGGTAAAAAGACCCTGGAACAAATGATTAGGAACACCTCTGATGGGATTAACGTCATCACTACCAAGATCCCCGAGGGCACAATCCACTCCTTAAAACCAGTCCAAAGTGGGGGGACGTAACCCAGGGAAGACTGGCAACTAGACTTTACAAATGCCATCGTGTAAAGGGTATAAATGCTTACCGGTCTACGCAGACACCTTCCCCGGAGGGATAGATGCGGTCCCCTGTGAAACAGGAAAGGCCCCCGAAGTGACAAAAAGTTTAAGGGAAATTACCCCTAGATCTTGATTCCCTTGGTCTGTACATAGTGACAATAGACCATCTTTTTATTGCACAAATGACTGAGTGAATAGCTCAAGTCTATTTGCATCCAGCCTGGGATCCACAATGTTTGGGAAGGTGGAAAAGGTCAACCACACTTTACGACATCTTAGGAAGATAAGCATTTCCACTCATTTACCGGTAGGACTTCCCTGAGTGAGAACTGCCCCAGAGCAACCAGCAGGGGTAAGCCCCTTTGAATTACTATCCGGATGCCTGTTCTCACTGCAGACCTGTCAAGAGATGGAGTCTATACTGCTCTGTTGGACTATTCACTTGAGGCTGGGTTAATTCATAAGTCTCTACAGCAATACCATATCCTCCCTAACCCTGATCTGACAATAACCAATAACCCACCTTGTAGAGACCCAGGAGATGTGCTTTACTTAAAGAATAGGAAGTCTAATATGCAGAGGGAGGGTCGACTCCAAAACGGAGGGGCCCCTGCTGGTCTGATCATGTATCACCACTGTACGATGAGAAGGCCATTCCTCATGGATTCTTATATCAAGAATTCAAACTCTCTCTTCCTTACAGGACCCCAGCGTGCCAGCGTACTGCCTTCTTACTCCATGAACCCGTAGAAGACCTCAGAGTTCTCTTCAAGTGACAACAAACATTGTACCTCTCGTACTCATTCTCTTTCCCCGGTGTATACTGATAATTCCTTTTTAGCATGGGCACAGCGTTATGCTGAACTTCACAACCAAACAGTTGGCTGGATACCTGGGATTCTGCCTGTAGCGGGCACATCCGGTCTGCCTTGGTAGGTCTTCCCATCACGGGGCTTCCCTTGCACACCTGTTCTCAGACGTAACCTGTGACCCAAGTACGGCTACACTTCGTGACAGCTCAATCACGAAACAAAATGTTGCCCTGTGGCCCACAGTCAGTGCCACCCGGAATCTCCCCAGCCACAATCAGATCCCGAACCAGTAAAGTTCCAGCTGAATTCACTCGTCCACAAATAAATACACACCAGAGAATGCCTAAACGATAACACCCAACTTATCGGCACACACAGGATGGAACATATCCGATCTGGGACGAGCATGTGTGGCTCACCCCCACAACTGGATGACTGCGTCAGGAAACAATTCTCTGCTGGGAACAGAGAAACCACACTGTGAGACGTGGGCGAACAGCGCAGGGCAGTTGAGATGGCTGCCATCCGAAATAACACTCACAGATCATTGTTCTTCAGGCCACCGATTAGGTTGCTGCTGATTAGACAAGGAGGTCCTGAATTAGGACCCAGTGGCTACATGGCTCTAACCTAAGGTCACGGCTTCCCGCAGGCTGGCTAGGTCCTAGACTCTGGGTTTATTTGGATGAGCCAATGCACGATGTCAATCATTACTAACCCAGCCAACCTTCCGAATTCAAAACAACTGCGAACACATCTCGTGTTTCATTGGTATGACCACCTGGCCTCCACCTTTGTTCCCTCTTTACGATGGGAGGATGTCACTTGGCACTTGGAAACCCTCAATAAGTACACGGTCAAAGCTCTAAATAACTCCGCAAACAGCATTGCCCGGTTAATACTGAAGGCACACGGAAGCGTGAAGCAGTCCTACAAAACAGAATGGTGTTTGATGTTTTCACAGCAGCACAAAGGAATTGATTACAAAGGAATGTTGTGCATATATTCCAGATTATCACAAAACTATAACAGGATTGCTAAAAGAGGAATACTCAGATGAGTGCTTCAAACGATCCTTCCCACTCCTTTAATAATTAAACTCTCAGACTGCAGGGGTATTTTGGTCATCAAAGGACTCTTATTTGGGCTTCTTTTTTGCAACAATTTTAATCATGTTTTGCTGTATTTTTCTGGTTTCTCTCCACCTGGTATGGAGACTCCTTCACTGCCATAACTTCAAGCAGATGGATGGACGGTCCTTTCTACTCAAGGAGACTCATATATGTTGTCTACCTTAGATTCAGATGCCTCTTCCTTTCAAAATCCCTATGTGTACATTCCCAACGGACCAACGTTGACCCATAAGAAGGGATGTCTCTACTTTCCTTGTTCAGCAAGAAGAAGTTAGAGAAGATGAGAACTTCCACCATCAGAAACATTGAAGGCTTAAGGGTCAAAACTGTTCAGGAGGGAAGTGAGGAGGAGAACAGAGGCAAGAGAAACATAACAATAAAAAAACCCCATCTTACGTGTGGCCCACGGTTGCACATCTGAGACGTACAGAACGTGGCATTGCTGAAGAGTCTCATGACCAGATAACGAAGGGTAAACAGTCTTGACAGTAGCTAGCCCTCTAAGGTCTTATAAGCCTTACTTTGCTGTCCCTGATGTCCACTAACTGCAGAGTGGAGAATCAGCCACTCGTCTCAACCCAGGGCAGCTCCTCCTGCCCACGGCTCCTGCCTGGTCCTATAATAAAGACACATTTTTGCACCGAAACCGTCT
Source organism: Spilogale gracilis (assembly GCA_004023965.1). Lineage (NCBI taxonomy): Eukaryota > Metazoa > Chordata > Mammalia > Carnivora > Mephitidae > Spilogale > Spilogale gracilis. The sequence goes on from PITA01000609.1 coordinate 206,413, forward strand.
CAAGCATTCTTTCTTGACGGTTCGGTCACCAAGCTCGCATCCGTAAAAGCCCGTGAGCCCCGTCCAGGGCCCACTGTTCCCGGGCCAGCGTGACAGGAAGCAGGTCACCCCGCTCTTCCTGCCGCTGAGCCCCTGCATTTCATTCACGTATAAATTAGACTTCTAAGCACACATTTGGTTCTGTGCTCACTTTCCCCTCCAAGAACTGCACTGAATAGGGGCCACTGCCGCGAGAAGGACCTCAATAAATAACTTGCATATTAATGAGTCATTAATTCTCCCTCAGGCAGAAAGTCTCAAACCATAAATGCATGTTCAGATGTCCCCGTAGGTTTGCCAGTTCACTGGTTCCTGAACTTGTTGGGACTGATTTTTCAAAGGCATGCAGCTCATTTAGGTGGCCTCCAACCCTCTTTCCGCCTGTAATGGATCATCAGCCTTTTGGGAAAGGTTCAAGACCATTGTTGCTTGTTTCGTTTTCGGTCGCTTTCCCCCGTTTGTGTAAGCTGCCTTATACGCGGCATATAAATGAGCTTAAGTTGTTTTGAAGGGATTTGCATGAAATTCCCAGAGACAACTTCCTCTCCTTCTTTTTAAAGATTTTATTTATTTATTTGACAGAGAGAAACACAGCTAGAGAGGAAACACAAGCGGGGGGGTGGTGAGAGAGGGAGAAGCAGGCTTCCCACCAAGCAGGGAGCCTGATGTGGGTCTCGATCCTGGGACCCCAGGATCAGGACCTGAGCCGAAGGCAGAGGCTCAACGACTGAGCCATGCAGGGCCCCCTAGAGATAACTTCTCCTAAGCCCAATTCAGACTCACAGGAATGAGAGAAGAATGGGCAACAGGGATATGGAATTTCTAACAATCGGCTCAGACCATTTATATAATTCATGTTAGAGACAAAGCCTTAAGTCTCTCTTAAGACATTACCCTTTCATTTTGAACCTAACAAATGGGCTCAGGTTGTTTGTGTTTTGATCTTTATAAAATTGCTCCAGAATTCTCAAGGCCCCTCAGGGTCACCTCTTCTGAGAAGCCTTCCCTGACCTCCTCAAGATATAGAAATGTTCCTTCTCTGTCTCCTGAGCCTCATGCTCCCATGAAAGCCCCACAACTAGCCTTGTCCCTCTGTAGTCAGTCCGGCAGCCTCCCCCTTCTGACTGGGCTGTGGCTTCCTGGTCCTGCAGGGCCAGCGGGCACTTGAGTATGAAGATTGGAATAAATCCCTGTGAAAGGCAGGGTAACACAGGTGGGGTTTGGAGGGTAGGAGCCTGCCATCCTGTTGGTTCCCCTGGGATCTGACCCCAAGCACGTGGCAGCAGACGGGAGCCCAGGAGAGCCTGTGTGCTTGACAGCAGCCCAGCTCTGGGGTGAGCACGGCAGAACGGGCTCGTGCTTTCCACACTCTGTTTGAGGAGGGTGCTTGCCTCCAACAGCCCGAGGCCATGGCCTGCCCCAGAGTGTCATCAGTCCTTCTAGTGGATCCCTCTTGAGTAAAACAGTAATTTTTTTTTGTATGCATGATGATATTTGCAAGGGTGGAATTTTCTGAAAAGACTGCTTGCACGTAAATGGTACGAGGATGGTTGGCTCTTTGGGTTAACCCGGCGAGGCCATGGGGCCCAGCAGTCTGGGAAAACACTAATGCAGGTGTTCCTGTGAAGATATTTTATACATATCACGAAGTTTTATTGTCACATGACTTTAAGCCAAAGAGAGAACCCTTGATAATGTGGGTGGGCCTCATCTAATCAGATGAAGGCCTTAAGAGCAATCACTAAAGTTTCCCAGAGAATACGCCCTTCTGCCTCAAGGTGGCAGCATCAGCTCTTGCCTGAATCTCCAGCCTGCTTTCCTACCGGTCTGCCCCACAGGCTTAGACTTAACCAACCTCAAGCTCATGTGTGCTAATCACTTAAAATATATCTTTTTATATATATCTATTGATCCGTCCATCCAACCACCCTATTGGTCCTACTTCTCTGGAAAACCTGACTTGCAAGCACATATGTAAAACGTCATGCTGGTATCAGAACAAGTGCACTTGTGTAAGGCAAGTGCTGTCGTGTTCACGAAGGCGAGCTGACCCAAGCTCCTGTTCACAGAAGGAGGCAGAACGAATGTGGGAAGCAGACCCTGAGTGGGCCAAGAGCCAGCCTTGCCTGGGGACCCCACCTTGGGGGCTTAAACATGGTCTCATTTAATCAGAGCAACGCCTCTGCAAGGGAACACTTCGATTGTTCCCACTTTGCAGGTAAGGAAACCAAGGCTTCGAGCAATAAGGGACAGGAGGAATCACACAGCCAGTGAGAGGCGGCTGGGAGTCGGTCCAGAGCTCCAGCTCTTTCTGCAGCAGGACACGGGCCTCCCAGGGGAGGGCAGGGGACTGAGCCGGGGGTTCTAAACCAGCCAGGAGCACAGATGCTCTAACTAGTGGCAGCCCCTCCCCAGAAGAGCGGTCTGTGGCCCACCGCGTGACCTGTGGCAGTGGCCACGGCCGGTTCCAGGACGGAGGGTGGCCTGCAGCCCTTCAGAGGCTGTCTCTACACCACCCAAGGGAGAAAGAGCAAACACACACGCGGACACGCACCCAAGCACGCACACTCTCTGGTCCTCTGCTTTCACTATTTTAAAACGCATTAGCTATAATATCTCCTCAGGTTAAAAACGTTCCCCCACCACTTACCACCTTTGCTGGAAATCCCAGTTTCTAGGTCCAACACAGTAAATTGAACAAGGGATATAAATATTTAAAAGAAATTCAAAAGCAATTTCTTTGGGAAAGCACAGAATTACTTATTGCCTGAGAACAATCACTGTTTAATTTATTGTGAGTGTCCTGCATACTAATCAACCTGATAATAAAGTGTACCTTCCGTGTCCTTTAAAATCCTTTTAGAAATGAAATGTAAATTGAAGTTTTCCACTTAAGTGCAGGTATGAAATAATTCATAGTGAATAGATACCTCAGACATATTAAATCCCAAAGTGGTTTTTAAGATTCTCTGAGTGGTTATGGAGGGTCTGTGATCATCCTATTAGTCATTAATTTCGTACTCTGTCTACCATAGATCAGGGTCAAAAACTTTGGCCCTTGCCAGTTCCAGCCCTCTCTCTTTATAAATAAAGTTTTATTGGGACACATCCATGTCTATTTGGTTCATACCATTTCTGGCTGCTTTTGAGCTATCACATCAGAGTTGAGTCATCGTGACTAAGACCCTAGGGCCCACAATGCCGAAAATATTTACCATCTTGCTAGAAAAAGCTTGCCAAATCTTGCCATGGGTGGTCAGGCAGAGTTTTCCCCTTTTCCCTCATTTCATCTTCCTCTTTCACCATAATTACTCCAAACAGCTCTTTATATTTAGTTCTCAGGGAAAGCTCTCACTATTATCATGAATTACTCATCCTAAGATCGTCCTAATATTATGCATAATATTTAATATTTAATTATCACATCTAAAACGCAGTGTTCTCAGTTATATAAATATGCTGAGGTTGGACTAGGGAAGAAAGTTTACTTAAAGCTTCAGTTCTGGTGGGTTTCTAGGTTTGAAATATAGAGGCACACTGCTCAAGAGGGAGCTGCACACAGACTTCCAAGCAAACATCAGATAGTGCATAAAACACCGGGAAAAGAGGAGGGCAAAAATCTGGAACCCTGCTTCTTCCTGGTGACTTCTGGACTGTGCTTCAACAAGAAACTACACTAAACTTGTAGTTCAAGTGCCTGGCTGTTTGGTCGGGGATATTCTCACCATGCACTGACGAGGCAAAGTATTTGCAGGAATCTGCATTTTACTCCTGGGACTTAAACTTGTTTTCACTATGAATAGAAATACGTACTGTGGGGTGCCTGGGTGCCTCAGTTGGTTAAGCCATTGCCTTCAGCTCAGGTCATGATCCTGGAGTCCCAGGATCGAGTCCTGCATTGGGCTCCCTGCTCAGTGAGGAGTCTGCTTCTCCCTCTGACCTTCTCCTTTCTCATACTGTCTCTCACTCACTCTCAATAAATAAATAGAATATTTAAAAAAAGAAATACATACTGCATGAACCTTGACCCTTTTTCTGAATTGCTCTTCCTAAGGTCGAAGGGGTGGGGGGTTGCTTTTCACTGCTTTTTATCTATCAAAGACATTGATTTGTTCTTTTCAAAAAGTGGAAACAAAATGACAAAAAAATTCATTATTTACTTTTATGCTTAAAAGTGTTTGTCTTTAGTGACAGTTGACAAATGAAACACCATCTGACCTTCAAAATAAAATCCTTACAGATCCTGTGCTTTAGTGTTTGCTCTTAAGGCCTTCCTCTGATTAGATGAGGCCCACCTATATTGCCAAAGGTTCTCTCTTTGACTTAAAGTCAATCAATGATAAATGTTCTTGATATGTACAAAATATCTTCACAATAAGATATTTTGGGTGGATAGAAACCCACCCAGAGTTTTGGTGAAGGTAACCGTAGAGCTGAGCCGGCAGGGCGGGGGGGGGCGTGGTACAGTGCCGTGCTCCTGCTTCCCTGGCTCTCCGTGCCTGTCACCCATGTCCAGTCCGCCGGCATTGTTCCCGTGGGCTCTGGGGGCTCTGGGTGTGTTCCACATGGCATATGACACCCCTGGGATGGTCACAAGATGGAAGCTTCTGAGATTTGTGATCCCAGACTTCAGGGAAAGCTTGTGCCCTCCCAGTCCTGTCTGCAGACGCAGCCAAGGGTAATGAGGGAGCTGAAGCTGGCGTGGGGGTAGTTGTCTGTCGTCCTGGTCTTGGCACCTGTCTGTGCTGGCCTCCTGACCCCTCCTCATCTCACACACTGGGAATTGTCACATATGTGGATATATACACAGAGAGTGGAACCTCCTTACTCGGGGTTTCCATGCTGGTGATTCACCTCCTTGCTAAAATTTATTCTCTATCCCCCGCCCCCCCCAACTTGTAACACTGCCATGGCCAATCTCGGACGCGGGTAGAGTGAGGCAAGAAAGAGTCACCCAGTGTGCACATGCCCAGCTGAGAGACAACAAAGCAGTGCTCTGCCTTCTTGTTTCAACCCCCTCCCCCCACCACACACAAGTGTCCTGTATGCGGTCTACACGGAACCATGGTTTCCTCACTTTGGGGACCTTTTGTCGATACCCCTGTTTCAGGTGGCCCAAATGCAGGGCCACCACTAACTTGGTGTGCACTGTGGCTTTGCTGACATAAACTGAACGTCAAGGACGGGCTGTATCTGATGTCATAGAAATCTGATGTACGTTGGGTCCTGGAAATAGTGGGGCGTGGTGGTCCTGCTCTGGAGATAATGGAGGGCAATGCCCAGCATTCTCTGCTCACCTGAACTCCCAACCTCAATCTTTGGAGCCCCAAAAGAAGGGAATTACACATTTCTTCTTTCATCTCTCATTTTTTGTTTGTTTGTTTGTTCGTTCCGATGGGCAGGGCAGGAACATGGCAGGTCTCTAATACTTGTTTTGTTCAATTTTGTTTTTATAATTTACAAGGGTCCCAAGGCTGAGGTTAAGTCCAAGGACATGCATCGTTTGGTCTGTGCAGTGTTCTTGAAATCTCTAAATCAGTTACATTTGGAAATCCAAAGATTCCACATCAAATGCTGAAAGGATCGTGCATGGACCTCTCCCTCCCCGCTCCTTGTCACCAGTCTCCCAGTCCTTCACCTTGTAAGTCTCTGAGCAATGCCCACATCAGTAGCTGCCACCCATCAATGAATGTCTCTCTGTCCTGGACCTTCTCAGTCTGGACAGAGTAGACGAGCTAATGAACTGCTTGGTCCTCTGGCTTTTGGGGAGCTCTCCCTCCAGTATGGTCTCTCTGGAACTTTCTTGATGGGGTTGATACGCTGCTGCAGACCAACTCCAGCTGGCTCGTCCATGTTGTTCAACCATCCATAAAGCACACATGAGGGCTTTTCTTCCCCAGTCAAGGAGACGTGGAGAAAGCCCCACAAGGAAAAAGAGGCAACATAGAGGGCACAGGTGTCAGACTCTGAACGCATGTTTATGCCACTGGCTCATGCCTTCCAGCCGTGCTGGAGACCAGTGATGTGGATGTAACCCCCACATGATGCTGAATGGGGATGCACTCTCCCCACATTGGTGGGTCAGGCCGCCCCACGTCCATGATGGAAAGATCGGGTTCTAGGTACCAGAGTAGTAAACCTTGGCCGTCTCTCAACTGGAGATAGCCTTTTTTATTTTTTGGCTGAAGATAGCCTCCTTTCCCTACTTACCTCATTGTTCTCTAATTCTAGGCATACCCATGTCTCAGCTCCAAGGATGAATCTTGGCTAACTCAAAAAGGATGGAAAGAGCACCAGCTCAGTGTCTGAGACTGAGTATCAAGTCACCGTTGACATCCATTTCAGTCAGGACCCACGCCCCATCTCCGTTCATGAGCATCTGGTATCTGAGCCTGAGGTGTTGGGAGAATAACTTGTGTATGGATGGCTGGGGGGTTCCATTTGCCTCCTCCACCTACCTTACTTATCTTCTTAGCCCTCCCACCCCCACCACTTCTTGCCAGAGGTCCTTTTGACAGAACTCCTGAATTCCTGCTTAGCTGTTCAATTTGATGCCATGTCCTGCAATGTATTTTTTAATTCTTTTACTTTGTCATAGGTTTCGATGATCATAGAAAAGTTGCAAAATAGTAGAGAGCTCCCATATGCCCTTCATGCAATTGTCAAACCAAGAAATCAACACTAAACCATAGATCTTGTGAAATTGTACCAGTTTTTCCTCAAATGTCCTTTTATCGTCCATGATCCCACATCGTGTTTGATTTGTTGTGTCCTTCATCTCCTCCAGCCTATGGCAGATCCTCAGTCTTGTCTTTCATGACCTCCAACCCAGGCCCCCTCTGGTGAACACACTTCAGCCACTGTGTTCACTACAGCTGAATACCCTGTTTCTTTCCCCTTACCTACCATGTGAACTCCCAATCAGTATCCCAGACAGAGTTATTCAGGCACGGAATGCTAAGCCTCAGTCCCTCAACATAACAGCAGTTCATCCTTACTTGCTCGAGTCCCATGTGGATGTCCTGGTTGGGAGGCTCTCCTGAGAAGTTCTCGTCCACGTGGTGGGACCATCTTAGGACACTGCCATCTCCACCTCATGGTCTGAGGTCAGCACAGAAAGGAAGACAGAGAAGTGTGTATGGAAGCTTTCATTGTTCCTTTAAATAGCACAAGCCAACACGGGATCGCATCGTTTCCGCCCATATTACATTGGTCAGAGCAAATCCTAGGTCACACCTAGATGCCGGAGGAAGAGAAATGTTGTTTCCCAGGAGGGAAATGAAACAGGGTAACCAAGTTAGAGCACTGTGTCTGCCACTGGCCACCCTTCTAGTCACCAAACTGCTTTCTTTATCTCCCCACAGGATAGAGCTTTCTCACACTCTTCTCGAGGGGGAAAGAGTGCGGACAGCTGTTCAGTTAGAGTAGCCGACTCAGGGCCCAGGATCTCTGAATGGATCTGGCCTCCCGTGGACAGCAGGCACAGCCCTTTGGGCCTGGTCTCCTGTGACTTGAGGGATGCTTCATCTGCCACTGGTTTCCCTGATTTCCAATCCATAGTGGTGGATCGGGGTCGGGGAACAGTGTGGAAGCTTCCCTCTTGGAGAAAGGGAGTAGGGAAGTCACAGATCCATCACGGATGAACTTGAGGCCTGCAGGGCAGGCGTGGTGATCTTCTCTGCTCTGGAGGCTGACACCTCGTGGTGACAGGCCAGACCCCACTTTCTAGGGGCTCCTCCTTGCTCCTTATTATGCATGACCACATAAGAATGGGCTTCGGGGAGTGTGTTCTCCTGGGGGTGATACAGCTTTGGGAGCTTACTTCCTGTTTAGCAAAGACTGGAGATTCAACAGAAGTATTTTGGGGGGTCCAGACTCATGTTATTCTTGGCAGTGTGGTTGTCTCAAAAACTTAATGACTTCTGATCTATCTGTACCAGTAACCATACCCCTTTCTTGGACATCATTCTATAACCTACTTCATTCCCCTGCTTCCTCACTGCTGTGACTCTCCCTCTCAATATCACAGCAGCTCCCTGAGGCCACTGGGATGAGTGGGAAGTCCGTGTCCTTACTCACACCTTGGCTCTGAGTCACTTTAGGGATCTTAGAAAGTTCACCAGCACCTGATCCGTTCAAATTATTTTATTTATTCCCATACTTACTGATTGGAGACTAGAAGCAGGTTACCTTTTGTAACCTTATAAGGCCCTGAATTTCTGGATCCTATTATCTTTCATTTTCTGCTTACAAAATGATGAATTACTTCCTGAGCTCTTCTCTTTCTTGTATTGCCTTTCCAAGCAGATGCGCTTCCGATTAAAACACATCCCTAATCTTCCACTTCCCAATGACTCCTTCTCTGAGGCTACAGTGATGGGGGCCTGCCTTCCAAGTCCCTGTGGGCAGCTATCTTGCCATGTCTTGTCAATAACTAACGTAGATGTTCAGCCATCCAACAAGCCATCTGTCTTCCTGGCCTCCTGCCCAACTGCTAAGAAAATAGCTACATAGCTTCATCACAGTAGCAATCTCCCACAAGATACGCTTTGCACAGTATTCAGGAAATCATGTCATCGTGTTACAATCATGTTGCAAACAACCCCCAATTCCAGTGACTCCCACCTTCCCCACATCCACTAAGGATTTTCCAGGTAGGGTGCCCTCCTTCAGATAATGACTCATTGATCCAGTGCCTTCCATCTTGGGATGCCGCTGTTTCCAATATAGGGCTCCAACTTGCCACAGGAGAAGAGAGGAATGGACCAGGTGTCCCAGATATTTTATGGGCCAATGTGGATGTGTCATCACATCTGCCCACATCCCATCAGTCAGAATTAGTTTTATGGTCCCACTCAGGTACAAAGAGATGGTTAATGTCATCCTCCTGGGTGTCCAGGAAGATGATTAAATGGTTGACAATAATTAGAATTATTTCTGGCACAAAGACTGGTTTGAAATGTCACCTGATATCTCTGCAGAATCAGGCATTTCCCCTCCAATGACACTGTGTCTTATACCACATTTGCACCTATTTGCACCTGCCACTTTGATTAAAAATTATTTTATTGTCTGTAGACCCGTCAGGTAAGGAGTGCCTTGAGGTGAAGAACGGCCCCATAGAGCTCGCTTTGGCAACACATGTACTAAAACAGGAATGATACAGAATTGATGAGCGAGGTCCCTGTGCAAGGATGACATGCAAATCCATGAAGCGTTCCATTAAAAAAAATAATAATAATAAAGGAAAGAAGTGTCCTGAATACATCTCCGTAGCACCTGAGCCAGGCACATGCAGGGGCTGAGTGCTCTTCAAGAGAACGAGGAACCCAGAAGGAGGCCAGGCTAGGAGAAAATGTTGAGAGGCTGTTCCTCCTTGCAGAGCAGGATGAGGTTTCTCTAACAGAAAGCAAAAATTGGAGGCTCTCATAAGACATGTTTTCTAATAAAAATAAAGGAAACATCATGCTCTTTTTTATTTATTCAAGTGGGCAACTTGTTTTCCCTCTCTTTCTTGGTATTCACTTGGTGATTCTGCATTTCCCAAGGGATCAGTCTCAACACATGAAAGCTCCCAGTAGAGGCTGTTATTTATATTCCTTTGAAAAGTATCTCTTGTCCTGAACTAAATTGTTACTTTTCATGGGGGGGGAGCCCTTAAGATAGGGGCATCAGATATTCTCAGGATTCAAGCTGCTACTCAGTGCTGGAGGGAGATGTGTGGGAGTGTGTCCCCTGAAGATCTAGAACTGTGCACCAGGACTTCTCTATTTGAAAAGCTCAAGATAGAAAACCTTCCTAGTCAGGCAGAACTGAGTGCAATTAACTGAAATACACAGAAGTGTGGAACGATAGCCCATTTGTTTGCTATTGATCTAAGAAACAAAGGGTTCCTGATGAGGTTGCCAAAGGGATTTTGACCATTATCCCAAATGTCTCTGGCGCCCAAGCTGGGGCGTGTGAGTGTGGAGGAGGAGCTTCTCGGGGTCCTGCTCTGTCGTCGGGGCAGCCCGTCACCCGGAGGGATGTGCCAGGAGCTGAGGGGCGATGGCTGTGTCGGGGTACCACATTTCGGGGACGCCCTCTGAGGTGTGAATAGTACAGGTTTGCGTTTCTCTAACCGTTTTCTAGCACATGCACGTGTCTTGTTCTGAAACATTCCGCACTTTGTGACAAATTTCTGACAGGTAGATGTGAAGTGTCTTGAAGAGGGGGCACCTTTTTATAACTTGCCCCAAAGCGACACCTAAGCTAGCTGCGGCCACGTGGGATGTCCCACCGGCCCCTAACTCTCCCTCCACAGTGTCTGGTTTGCAGAAGGGACAAACGCTTGTCCCGAAATCGACTCCTGGCAAGTGGCTCCCGTTGGGGTCTACAAAACCGCCGCTGAGAAGTCCATCCAGCACGAGGGCTGAAGAGCTCACAGAGTCACCTGGCCCGCTTTCCTGGCGGCCTTTAACAGGAGGTCACTGGAGCACAGCCGCATGAAAATCAGAGCATCAGAGACTGAGTGGACATTAGAGTTCCCATCTGCCTTTCTGTCCCCAGACGCAGTTTCCCTACTATTAAGATCTTCCATTAGCGTGGTACATTTGCAGTAATAATTCAAATGGAGTAAAATGTAAATACCATTTACACTGAATAACTATAATAGACGAACATTTAAATGACAAATAAGTAGAAATGATTATAATGAAATAATATTATTATAATAATACATTGTGATTAACTGAAGTCCACGGTTGACATTAGTGGTCACTCTTGGCATGGTACCCTGTGTGGGTTTCGACAAACGCATAATGACGTGTATGCATCATTACAGCGCCATACAGGGTAGTTTCACTGTCCTAAAACTTCTCCGTGCTCCACCTGCTCATCCCTTCCCCTGCCCCCAACCCCTGGCAACCTCTGGTCTTTTTACTGTCTTCAAAGACCAGCCTCTTCTGGAATGTCATGTAGTTGGAATCACACAGCATGGGGCCTTTTTGGATCGGCTCCTTCCACTGAGCGATATGCCTTCACGTTTCTTCCTGGTCCGTTTGTGGCTTCATAGCTCATTTCTTTTTAGCTCAGAAGAATATCACACTGTTGGATGGGCCACTGTTTGTATATGCGCTTGTCTATTGGAAGACGTCTTGATGGCGTCTGGGTTCTGATGATGTAAGTAAAGCTGTTATAGCCATTCACAGGCAGGTTTTTTGGGAACATAATTAAATGTCCAACTCATTTCAACCAGGCGAGCACATGTGTTGGATCGCTTGGTTAAAAGTGAGTTTAATTCTAGGGGCGCCTGGGTGGTTCAGTGGTTAAGCCTCTGCCTTCAGCTCAGGTCATGATCCCGCATCGGGCTCCCTGCTCGGCAGGAAGCCTGCTTCTCCCTCTCTCACTCCCCCTGCTTGTGTTCCCTCTCTGGCTGTGTTTCTCTCTGTCAAATAAGTAAATAAGGTCTTTGAAAAAAGAGAGTGAGTTTAATTCTATAAGAAACTGTCACACTGCCTCCCGAAGTGGCCATGACGCCATCCCCCCAGGGACGTAGGAGAGGTCCTTCCACTCCACACCCTCGCCAGCATTTGGAGTCCTCGGGGTTCTGGATTTGACTACTCTCACTGTGGTGCGTTGGCATCTCGTGGTGGTTTTCACTGGCTGAGCATTTGATACTGAGCATTTTCTCTATGCCTGTCACGCGGGTGTTTTTCCTTCCTGGGCCTAATGCAGACGTTTCTTCCTCCAAGCAGAAAGAACTGGCTTATCGTGATGAGGGAAATGCGTGTCTGGACAGGCTGGGCTAAACAGGGCCTCGACACATCTTTTGAAAGGGATGGAGAAGGATACTCATACCAAGTAGCGTTCCCTTTTTTCGATGTTTTCAAATTAGACAACCAGAGCTAAAGCAGGGAGTAAGTGGGGCCCTCCTTAAGGGGTCCTGGCTGGAGATGGAGCTCTCTCAGCTCACGGATCCTCGGAGAACAGACTTTGCTGCTTTGCGATGGAGGGAAAGTAACCAACCCGGACTGTGGACTACTTTGCAAAGAGATTCCAATAGATTTGAGATGTTTCTGCGTTCTGGCCTCCCACATAGGAACTTTAGGCCAGGCCAGCTGGATTTTAGGAGACAAAGAAAAGCATTTTCTCTCTCTTGCTTTTAACTCTATCAAACAGCAGAAGTTTGGGGTCCAAGCTTGCCCACATGTTCTCCATAGGGCAGCAGCGCTAAGTGCACCATTAGCTACAGTGAGGGACGCACAGGGGGTGGTCCTGTCCTCGCCGTCCCCGGGGTAGTAGCAGCATGCGACCGTCAGCAGGGCGGGCAAGCATGGACCGACGAGAACGTGACGGCCGGTCATGTCGGTGTGCAGCTTAACTGTGGCACTTGGGCTGGTGCCCTCTCCAGTGGGACACCCGTGGTTGACCCCGTCTGCCCTCAGCTGCGACCCTGGGGGTGGGACTGCCTGACAGCACAGTGGCTGTGGTCCGAGATGCTTAAAGGGATCCCACAACCGTCAGTGGGCAAGCAGCACTGTTTTCCCCCCTAAACACTGGGAGTTAATGCACCCTTAGCTTTCTGAAATGTCTCTTTAAGTCATGATGCTCAGGCATCCAGGCCCGACTCTCCCTAGCTCACCTGGACTTGTGCAGCTTGCCCAGGAGCTTCCTGGTCCTCAGCCCCATCCTGGCCAAGCTCTGATGAGCATCGCTCTGGGAAGAAAGATGCAGAAGTGACAGATCTTTTCACGTCACCTGGTTTCACGTCTGGCCCAAGGACTCTTTCCAATCTGCTCTGAGTGTCACACAGAGCTTTCCCACATACTCTCTTCAGAACATAGAGTTTTAACAATGTCAGTCATTCTTTCTTAACCGGCTCTATTGTAGGTGACGAAGAACTCGTTCTTCCAGTGTGATCCATAAAGCAACCCAGTTTCCGGCATCTTCCTAAACGAAATGTCAAGTGAGAGAGTTACTCTGGCAAAGGGCTGACTGATGGCAGGGCCCTTCTCCCGCTGGGAGGCCTGTACCAGGCTTCGGCAGAAGTAGGTCCCACCTCCCCTTTCCCACTCCAGGCAGAAACAATGCTCATCACAGGACAAGCCGCATGGATGGTGTGGGCATGCGATCTCCCCGAGACCCTCCCTCAAACCTCTCCGCTCTAGGCCAGATGGGCAGTCTCGTCTCCTCCCTCATGGGAGAAGGAGGCCCGCCATCCTTCCAGAATGCAGGAGACTGTTGTCTAAGCCTTCATGCTCTGACCCCCAGACGGATACATGTCCATTGGCTGCAGATATCTAGACACACCCCTGCAGAGGGGTTGTTATACTCCTTCATTAGCTATCTGCTCATTTTATAGGACAATTGACTGCTTTAGCAGAACTAGGCATTGAAGGAATACCAATGTGATATTTTATTTATATTATATTTGACTGTATTGAGGCTTTTATAAATGAAAGGGGAACACTCCGAAGTAGCATCCTTGATCTGATCAGCTGTGATAAAAATAGGACTTTCCAGTCCCATATTCTTCAAGGAAAAGGGGAGAATGTCATTAAAAAAATAATAAAGCCCTGGGAAAGCAGTCTACTTCTAGTAGTTTCTGCTGGAGCGCAGCTGATTGACGGTACTCCTTAGATCCCAGCGCTGTGTGGCCAGGCCCTGGCGGCCACTCCTTGCTGACTTAGCATTCCGTTTAGTTTCTTCTGACACATTGGGTGTGGAAGTGACCCAAAACAAAGGGGCGCCTGGGTGGCCCTATCATGATCCCAGGGTCCTGGGGCCCTGTTTTAGGATCCCTGCTCAGTGGGGAGCCTGCTTTTCCCTCTCTCTCTGTCCCTTTCCTTGCTTGTGCTCACTCGCTCTCTCTCTCGCTCTCTGTCAAATAAATAAAATCTTTTTAAAAAAATAAATAAAATCTTAAAAAAATAAAAAGACCCCAAACAGCTGGAGGAGGATGACCAGGGCATTCTCTGATGGACCAGGTTAGGACAGACAGGCCAAAGGGCATCTTCTACCAGGAAAGGTCTTGCTCCTTGCCAGGTAAGACTGACATCCTGACACATGCGTATTTGTCTTGGTCACTCTGAGTTTTCTGTCCCTGGTCAACTGTGGCTTCCAAAGAGAGTGAACTGTCACACGCGTTCCAATCACATCAGGGATCCGCAGCCGCGTGGTGGTGGGACCACAAACATAGACGTGGAAAACCCCACATGTTTATGACCTCAGGGCTGCTGGGTCCCAGGAGCATGGGCTGAGCAGCGGCTGAGCTGAGCAGCGGCCTCTGCACGGGTCTCTCCAGGCTGCAGACGAGGTGTCCGTGGGGCTGCCGTCCCATCGGAGTCTCCGCGGGGGACGATCCGCTTCTCGGTTCCTGCCTTTGTTGGGGGCGCCCACCACCCGGGCCCGGGACTGAGGGCTTCTGTCCAGGGCTTTGAAGAGGCTTTGCCTCACAGGGCGGGGCTGGCAATCTTCATAATCACAAACTGCCGCCTCTGCCAGGAGGAGAGGTCATGGTCAATGCCCTGTGGTAAGTGGGGGAGGACGTGGGGTCCCCGGATAGCTGCTTAAACATGATCCCGGGCTTGTCTGTGAGGGTGTCTGTCTGAGTCAGTATTTGAACGAAGGATAGAGCAAAGCAGACTCTCCTCCCCAGTGTGGGTGGGCCTCATCCAATCAGGCAGCGGTCTGGGCAGCACAAAATCCCCGGCTGGCAGAGGCTGGTCTGGGGATTTCTCAGCCTTCCTGACTACAAAAGCCAATTCCATATATATATATATATTTTACTTATATAATGTATATATAATTAATTATAAATATAATTATATTTATATATTCCATTTATATATACCTCGGACCCTATGAGATTGTGGGAGTGCAGGGACCACCACAGATGCATTCTGCTACAATAATAATCTCCTGAAGTTATTAAATATTGTACTTCTGTATAGAAAAATGTCACTTTCAGAGCATCAGACAAGAAGGTGAGGGGCTCATGGACGTAAGAAGAATCTAGTTAAGCCCATGGGGCAGCAGAACATCTTTCTCATAAACAGGTGGTTTCAACAGCATTTGGGTGCAGAGTTGAAGGCACCATGTTGATGCCCTCCAATGATGCAAATATGATTTTTTAATATTTTTAAATACATCCATGAGCCAGACAGCGCCTGGGAGCTTTCTGAATGTTGTTTCACTTCCTGTTCATACCTGGGCCAGGTGGCCAAGGCTGGTATCATCCTCGTTTTGCAAATGAGGAAGCAGAGGCACAGAATTTGGGTGACTTGTTCAAGGCCACACAGGTAAGAAACTGGAGCCAGGATTCGGCCCAGGGATTTCTACTGCTCTGCGTATCCTACTGGTCTGCTCTAAGTTGGACTGGGGCCATGGCCTGGGGAGAGGTGTCCTCTAGAGATCAGCTCATTCATGCCCCCTGAAACTCACACTGACGGGGCAGGTGGGACCATGAGGGAAGTCAAGGCAGGGATGGGGGAAAGGGGAGGGCTGACATCGGGGCAGGGAGAGCGGCAGCTGAGACCCAGTAAGGAATGCAGATGGAGGTAGGAGCCCTGTGGGAAGTGGGGATGGGCAGTGCAGCAGCAGCCGGAGGCCCCCGGAGAGGGGGCGGTGCAGGTACAAGGAGGGCTCTGTGCTGTCGGGGTTGTTGGAGCCCCTGGCACAGGGATGTCTCCGACTCCCAGAACGAAAGCTCTAGCACGGAGGCGGGGTTGGAGGCCCTGATGCCGGTCCTTGTGATGAATTTGGTGGAAATCTCCAAAGGGTGTGGCTTCAGAGGGCCAGCACCCCTTGGTCCTCAAAACAGCCACCGAACGTCTCCAGAAAAAAAAAGCAAGATGTGACTTTATCTCATATGACTTCTCCATCTTTTTGCATCACATTGGATGTCTTTTACCCCACAATTGTTCTAAAATATAATTGGACCTCTCAACTATGGATTTGAATCTTAATTGATAAAAAAAAAACGTGACTCAGATGAGTCTTTTAGAGCTGAAAGTGCTTTCCCTGACTCCCAGCAGGGACGCAAATCTAAGAGTACAGATTGCAAGCGTGCCTGCGAGGTGGGCTGAACCCACCGGAGGGCATCCAGGGCGAGGTTTCCC
Organism: Spilogale gracilis; assembly: GCA_004023965.1. Lineage (NCBI taxonomy): Eukaryota > Metazoa > Chordata > Mammalia > Carnivora > Mephitidae > Spilogale > Spilogale gracilis. The sequence goes on from PITA01000609.1 coordinate 222,552, forward strand.
TGCAGGAGTTGAGTCCCTCCTGCATTTCTCTTCTCTGTGCTATCATGTAGGGTCCTGCCCAATAGGACAGGGGATTCCCACTGGAACCCGCAGAATCCCCAGTGGAATCGAGTCATCCAAACTACAATGCTTTGGAACCCAGAGCAGAAAATGCCCCGGATGCAGCAGAGATGGGAGCTGCTGGAGGGTTTTAAAGAGGACTGTGCATTGGGAGGAGGCCTGTGCTCGCTGCAGCAGGGCACGGGGGGTGTGTCCCCAGGAGGGTGACTGCAGGAGAGGGCTGGAGCACACAGCTCGGGGTTTAGCCACCAGGATGGCCCGGGATAGAGGTCATAATCCCTTTTCGTGGCCTGGCGTGTGTTATTGTCACTTTCCCCTACAGGCTGTTACTTCAGCTCCTTACCTGTTTCCAGCCTTTCTCGGCAGCCGGGGGCAGAGGTGGGCACTGCTCCAGCTGCCCACCTGCTGAAGCCCCCCTACCCGCCCTTGGCACCACCCACGCGCAGTCAACAGTGTGGAAGGCACTCCTGCCCCTTGCAAGCGTCCTTTGAGGAGGGTACAAGGAGTTCTCCGCCTCAGTGCATCTCCACCCTGAGCTTGGAGGGCCGGTGGGCATCGTCTTCCCACGGCTGGCAGCCAGTGAGCATTCCCAGATGGCACGTGACACAGGCTGTACCCGGCAGCCTTGCTGAGGGAGAAGCAGATGGTTTGGGGAGAAAGCAGGTAGAAGGCGGGAGGGAAGTCCCCGCCAGGAAGAGTGCCAGAGGCCACGGAAGAGGTCAAGTGGGGACCAGCTTCAGCTCTGAGCCCTAGCGGTGCTGGAGGGGATTCTGAGAGGAGGGCAGGCTATAGGGCCAGATGGGAACAACCTGCTGCTGGCAAGACAATGACAACTTCTGGAATGCCCCCAGAGCTCAACCCCTTCCTGCCAGGCCAGCCCCTCCCTCCGCCCTGCAGCCTGGGTGACACCCAAATCCCAAGGCTGAGGCCAGAGTGCCGGGCTGCAGGGGACAAGCAGGGGACAAGCACGGGAACCTGCCTCTTCCCAGGCCGGGATGCTGAGGTGGGGAAGGAGGTGCTCTCAGACCCTGGCTCCAAGCAGGGAGGGGGCGGAGGAGCCAGGAGGACACTGCACAAAAGGGCTTTGCCTCTGCCCCCAGGGAGCAGGCACAGCAGGGTAATTTCAGTCAGGGGAGGCCAGGGGTGGGGATGGAGGAGCTCACGAGGGCCTCCACACTCCAAGAGGCGGCCGAAAGGCAGCAGTGAGCAGGGCGCCTGATGCCCCTGCTTCCCCGAGGGTCCCCGATTACAGGGGAGGGCTGCGGCCAGCTGGAGGGGGCCAGGGGCCAGCACCCTGACCACGTAAGGCTGGGACGCGGCTCCCCCCGAGGAGAGGGCTGTTCCCTGCAGAGCGGCCTCCTGCCCAGCAGGCGCAAGTGGACAGGGCCGGGGTCCTAAGTTCAGCCCTAGCTAAGAGCTGCTCAGAGTGGGGTGGGGGCCCATGTTCACACATGGGAACAAACAACTGCAGCGGGCCCTCCCTAGAGGCGCGGAAGGCCGGAGGGACCAGCGACCACTGACTGCACTTACGGGTTTTAGAGTCATGATTTGTTTGGTGATCTGGGACTTCCTGATAGCCCAAGGACCCCCCACATCTCATCCTTGGTGAAGCTAGTCAGGGTTGAGTCAGTGCTTTGAGAACGGGGTCAAGGAACAGTAGGTAGGGGCTCACACTGGTCTAGAGAGGGGCTATAGCTTCTAGAAGTAGCTTCTGCCCCGAGACAGCCATCCGCCTCCACGGAGGTGCCCCGAACTTGCTTCCGAGGACATAGGCTTTCCAGACTGATGGCTTTGAAAACACACACCCGCCCCCGGGCGTTCGGGGACAGCGGACTTGAAGGCCTCTCGCCGGAGGCGGTGACAGGCGTCCTGTCCCAGCCCGCCCTACGGAGAGCCACCACCCCCTGCAGGACTCTCACTTAGGGATCTAGGCCCTCAGGCTTTGGCGTCCTGTCCGGCTTCCACTAGAGCCCCGGGCTCTTGTACCTTGGCCTTCTCACTCCAGCGAGAAGCAAAGTGAAAGTCGTTTTCTGTATTTAACAAGCCTTTTGGGCACTGACTATTTTTCTGGGCTCCCCACTAGGTCTTCACATGGACTGCAGTGGAGTGTGGGATGTAGAGTGAACCATGAAGGTCATGGGGCGCCCCCTGGGCGACCAGCCCTCGTGAATGGAACCCTCTGGGCCGTCTGCCGGTCGGGATAGCCACTAACAATGACGGAAATGGCGATGTTTTAGATAAATAATTAGCATAGACCCATAGAACCCTTCACGGATCTGAACAATCTAACATGTTAACAACCAACCTGCTGCTTTTGTTGACTACATGTGTGACAGTCTCGCACGGGGTCGTCACCGTGACGGAGGAGTCGCGCAGACGGGGGCTCGTGTGTCACAGCCGTGTTGGGAGGAGCCCAGAGGCAGACGGGAGGAAATAAAAGAGGAATTCACTCACTGCTCTTTCACCGTGGTTGGGCAAAAGTACGTCTTTATAGGATGAGGCCACTTTGGGATCAGCTGTTCTTTTCTTTTTTAATGAAAAAATCGGGTTAAAATTTTGTGAATAGAAAATTATACTTTTAGTTCAATAACATCGCTTTTTTTTCTGATTCAACCACTTTGCTCCACATCTGGAGAACCTCCACTTTGAGCAAACCCGTAGTTTTTAAATGTTTGGTGTAAATGAGCAAATATTTAATGAAATACTATCAGTTGGTATCGTATATGTAACTGTTCTATACACACACACACACATTGTATAATTGTATAATTTAGAGCATATATAGTATGTACATATATGCTATATACATAGTATAGTAGTATAACTTTATGACTTGTGTTACTGGGAAAATGTTCATATTTTGGTGACTACCATATTTAGAATGGAATTGTATAGGTTTCAACTTTTCACATCCAAGAGCTTTGTGCAAAGCCGGCTGATACAGGAGCCTGTGAACTCTTGGGTTATGAATCATCCAATATCTTCGTGGCCTGACGCCTCTAGAAAGAGCCAAGTGCGGTGATAGTGTAGGAATTGTTCTCAAGTGTGTATTCCAGTCTTTGCAGGGCCAAACCTTTGAAAATGAAATGATTATTTCATGAATGAAATTATTATGCTTTCACAAATGAAATTTGTGAATGAAAATATTCATAAATATTTTCAAATGCATTTCAAATATATTTCAAAAATATTATCAAATATATCTCTAAAATATTACTCACAGATATGTTTATGAAATATATTATGAATGAAAATATTTATTCATAATCGAAATTATTATTTATGCAAATTGAAATTTTACTTTCCTTTTTTTTTAAAAGATTTTATTTATTTATTTGACAGAGAGATAGATCACAGAGGCAGGCAGAGGGAGGGGGGAAGAGGCTCCCCGCTGAGCAGAGAGCCTGATGCGGGCCTCAATTTATCCCAAGACCCAGACCTGAGCCAGAGGCAGAGGCTTTAACACAGTGAGCCACCCAGGTGCCCTTACTTTCCTTTTAAATACAGAACGCTTAAGCCTGAATTATATTTTGCCTGACAACCTGAACTGGAATTTCTTACAGTATTATACTATGGTCTACACTTAGTGTGTGATAAACTGTCTCCAAATCCTCCAATAACACACGTGTAATTCAGTCCATGGGATAAATACTTCTGAAAGCAAAGCTCTCAGTAATTTCAGTCCAGGGATGATGAACATCAGAAATGTAATTATTAAACTTTGCAATGGTGCGCTTATTAAATTCACACTGAACGTTCTTCAAGGAACATGCACAACTTTTTTTTTTTTAAATCAATGATTGTTTATGGCTAAAACTTCCTAAATTTTGAGAGAAATTCAGCTAAACTCTGAAACTCACAGTTGAAAGATCAAGAAAACGTCACGTTCTTGGGTGGAGGTAGAAGACCCTTTGGAGACCCGCAGTGTCTGCACTTCCTCATCAAGTGGCCGTAACTGTAAGACTATGAATTACTGGGGCTTTGATTAGCATTAAATATCTGACAATCAAGGAAAAAAGTGGTGGGGGGGAGGGAATAAGAGAACAAAAGGAAGGGAAAGAGAAAAAGAGAGAGAAAAGAATAAAGAAGGAAGATGGAATTTGGAGACTGCCCCAGGCGGCCTCACTGCTTCACCTCCACCCCTCCAGCCCTCCCCCCTCCCCCTCCCCCCTGCAATGCAGGGTGACAGTTCCAGGCCCTGGACGCCCTCCCCAGCACTTGGTAAGGTCAGGCCCTTTAATTTCAGCCATTCTATCACCTGTGAGGTATATGTTATGGTTTTAATTTTCATTTCCTTCGTGACTAAAGATGCCAAACATCTTTCCATGTGCTTATGTGTCTCAGTCACATCTTCTTTAGTCCGTGTCTGTTCGAATCTTACGCTCATTGAAATATCCAGCCTTCGACTCCCACTCCCAAATGTGGTTCCTAGTCACCTCCTCCAATACTTCCTCAGTTCTGAGCCACATTGCTCTTCTCTGAGCCCCCTCCCTGTCTCGCGGTCCCTCCCCTGCCCCCACACTGCATCTCCACGTTGTAACCAGAGCGACAAGGGCTCTCTGTCACCCTTCCCCTGCCACGTGGACACCTTTTGCTCTGCTCCTCACCTGTCTTATCCTGCCCCCTCCCACCCCACCCCCCTTCTCATTTTATTTTCACCAATATCAGAATAAATGGTGAGCCTCTGCTTTTCCATCCTTCTGGCCCTTACAGCTGTTTCTCCCCGAATCATACTAATGCTCTCTCCTTGTGTTGCCTTTGATCCCCAAACACAACAACTAAGACAACAAAGCCATGATGAAGTCTCTCTGTCCTGGGAATCCCGGGGCAGCCCCAGGGCTGCAGGGGGCTCTCCAGGATCCCACCTGCCTTGCTGCCCCTGTCTTCCTTCTGATTTACATATCCTGGCTTCACTCTCCTCACAGTCTAGGCTCCCTTCTCCATGTTCTCTTTTTGAAAATTAAGAAGTAAGCAATACATGAAACTACAAAGTGTAACATAATCATCCAGTATAACTACTCATAATGTAAAAAAACAGATTTGATATATTTGCTTCTGATTTCTCAAACCAGCAGGGAGAAATGCCCACCATAGAACGCTGATGTCGCCTAGACTCCCTCCTCAGTGCCCCGTTCTCAAAGACAGGCACAGTCATGGGCTTAATGTGTCTCCAGTTCACTTTTCTTTTTCTCTTCTTTTCTTTCTTTTCTTTTCTTTTTTTTTCTTTTAAGATTTTATTTATTTATTTGACAGAGAGAAACACAGCGAGAGAGCGAACACAAGCAGGGGGAGTGAGAGAGGGAGAAGCAGGCTTCCCGCCGAGCAGGGAGCCCGATGCGGGGCTTGATCCCAGGACTCCGGGATCATGACCTGAGCCGAAGGCAGATGCCTAACAACTGAGCCCCCCAGGCGCCCGTCCAGTCCATGTTTTCATACTTTTATTACACATGTTTTCCACAGATAGTATGTATTGTTTTGTTTCCTGGCAAATGCAAACACTGTATTGTTCTCCAGTGAATCGCTCTGCCATTTTCTTCCTTCCCTCACCAGAAAGGTGAGCAGGTCTGGAGGTTCTAGCAAGCCCTCCTTGTCTCCCGGGTCACTGTGAAGCAAACCTCTGGCCAGCTTTTGTGGAGAAAGTGTCCGAAATCATCCCCAACAAGAAGTACGGAGAGAGCCTTTCTCTAACACCCACAAGCCAGATGTTGGACCTCTTAATGGATCTCGTGTTTCTTGGTTCTTGGCCTTCTCTTATATCTTCTAGGATCAACTTGATTGTACTCTCTACTTCTTCTACCACATTTTTGTTTTCTAATTTCCTAGAGTCACTGTTCTTGGGGAATGCATCCTGTCGTATGGGTATAACAAACCTATGTCTTTAAGACACTGCGGTGTGATGGACATTCAATGAACTGCATATATTTATAGTATAATTTGATGACTACACACAGGAAACCAACCCACAGGCAAGATAATGAGCATCAACCTAAACGTTTTCTCTGGCCCTTCTGCCCCTTGCCCCGCCCGCAGGTAAAGTACTTACCTTATGCCATCGTCGGTGTTCTTTCGGTCCCCCTTCTTTCCGTCAGCCTCGTGATTCTGAGATACTGTCATTTTGTTGCTGCTGTTGAGTGTACGTCTCTCTTACGGCGTCCCCCGCTGTATGGACACAACCACCAGACGGTTAGTCATTCACCTGCTGAGGGACGACTGATTGTTGGCCATTCTGGGCTGTTGCAAATAAAGCTGCTGTGAACATTCATGTCAAAGCCTTTGATTAGACACCTGCTTTCACCTCTCGGGTAATCCACTACCTAGGCGCGAAATACTTGTGTCATACAGCAGGTATGTAACTTTTTGAGAAACTGCCAGAATGCTTTCATCAGTGCACATTCCCACTGGCAGTGTGTGTTTCAGAGCCTCCTGGGTCATGGCCTTGAGCTGTAGCTATGCTGAGAGAGAGACAGCAGGGTCTCCCTGCGCTTTGATTGGCGTTTCCCAAATGACCAAAGCTGGTAAACATCTTAGCTCGTGCTTACTTGCCATTTATATGTGTTCTGTGGTGACGGGTCTGTTCCATCTTTTACCCACTAAAAAGATCATTGAAAAACTTTCACTGTTGGAATCTGAGAGTTCCTTACGTGTTTGGACGCAGTGTGCTCTCATCGGGTATGCAATTTGCCCATCACACCAGGGCTCCCTCCTGTGTGCTGCCGAGTTGGATTCCCGGGCCCACGACCCTCTGTCCCCGAACCTACTGATGCCCAATCTCCCCGATGTTACTTTTTTTTTTCTAAAACATTTCCCCTTTGCTTCTGGAGTGATATTTCTCCAGAGGCAGTTGCTTTTCTTTCATGATGTAGACTTCACTCAGTACCTGGTGATCCTTGGGCATCAGTGCCTATTTCTGAAAAGGCTCCAGAGAAGCTGAGTGGGAGCCTGTAGCTGAGGACACCCCGCTTCCCGGGCTCTGGCGCCACACGAGGCAGACGGGCACCAGCTCCTACACTGGCGGCTTCCTAAGATCCCAAACGTCGGGGATGTTTCTTCCCGGGATGCCAACAGCTAGTTACTCTAGTTCTCCCCAAATAGGTAATTTTTATTATGAGAGGATTCCCCCCCAACCCCGACTCCTTTCCTGACCCCGCTCCCACTCTGTTTTCCCAGCAATATGTGTGTCTATAGCTTCTGGGATTTATGAGCTGTTCGTGGGTGCTTGAATGGGAGAGGCAGTGTCGTCTGTTGGCCTTCATCTCGAAGTGGCGTTTCACCTCCCTCTTCGTCAGCCAGGGCATTAGGACCTGCCATTTCCCCAGGGCACCCTGTGCACTGGCCATTGCCACAGGCCCCGCCCCCGCCCCAGGCCCCGCCCCCCGCCCCGCCGGAGCAGCCCCAGCCCTGACCTTCTTCCCCCACAGGGATTATAGAGGGTCAGAATCAGGAAGGGAGAGCTTGTGTTCCGTTCATATTGAATTGGGGGCTTTTAAGTGTACTTCTAAGAAAACATAAAAACCATTCTCGTGTTGCTTTTTCTTTTTTTAAAGAAAATACCTTTCTAAATCACTATAGAAAATATAGAAAAAAGGAAGTTGCAAACAAATAATAAAAACAGAAAACGCGATAAAGGACACCTCAGTATAGCAGTTAGTGGGAGAATTCGAGCCAACATATTCAATGGCAAAGTCTCCTTATCATGTTGTTAAAGATAAACAAATGACATTTGAAGGCTTGGAACAGCCAGGAAATGCTGGATGAATTTTCAGTAAGAGCAGCAGAGTGGGAGTTCTCTCGTGAAGGCTGGATCCCAGGCAAGCAGCATTCGGCAGGAGGATCATCTTATATTATTAGCAGGAGAGATAGAAAGTTTTGCAGAAATGTAGTGAAAAGAAGGGCCATATGTACACCAATGTTCATCGCAGCAATGCCCACAATTGCCAAACTGTGAAAAGAGCCAAGATGCCCTTCAACAGATGAAGAAGATGTGATCCATATATACAATGGAATACTATGCCTCCATCAGAAAGGATGAATACCCAACTTTTGTAGCAACATGGACTGGACTGGAAGAGATTATGCTGAGTGAAATGAGCCAAGCAGAGAAAGTCAAGTATCACATGGCTTTACTTACCTGTGGAGCATAAGGGGTAACCCGGAGGACAGTAGGAGGAGGAAAGGAAACGTGAATGGGGCAAATCAGAGAAGGAGATGAACCATGAGACACTGTGGACTCTGAGAAACAAACTGAGGGTTTTGGAAGGGAGGGGGGTGGGAGGATGGGGGAGCCTGGTGGTGGGTATTGAGGGCACGTATTGCATGGAGCACTGGATGTGGGGCATAAACAATGAATCTTGGAACACTGAAAAAATAAAATAAATTGTCAAAATAAACAAACAAATAAATCTCTTTAAAAGTTTTTTAAAAAAAGAAAGTTTTGCGGATGCCCGCCTCAAAACACAAAGAACTGGGTGTCACAGGCCATTGATGAATTACGAACACTACATTAGAAATTAACGACGTATTATACATAGGCTAATTGAATTTAAATAAGAACAAAAAAAAACAGAAAGCAAAAACTCTTAGAAATACAGGGTAAATCTGACGCAGAAGAAAAATAAGGTCGCAGAGAACTTTAATCTGATCAATTTCCTTGAATTAACAAACTGCAGAACAAATAGCATCCAGTGTAGAGAATGGCCTTGTGATTGGTTTGAAAGGCTCGAGGCTGCAAAAGGAAAACTCAAAATCTTCAAAGGAGAGACTCCACAGCAAACAATCTCTACTATATCCGCATGTGTGAAAAAGAACAAAAGTCTTTCAACGAAATCTCCCAAATGGCTGAAAAGAAAATAGCACCATTTCCAATAAAAACTTCCTAGAAATACTGAGATCAAAGCAAACTAAGAAGTATAGCTGGAGAACACTTAGGATCATAATTCTAGGAAAATGTGCTCAGTGTCATTTCACAAACACACAGGCTGAGAAAGTAGCTGAATGGGACGCTCTGCCTAAGCAGTTCTGAGCAGAAAGAAAAGATCTCCCCTCAATTACAACAGTGAGAAGAAGGTAAAAGCAGATACGAAGTTAGGAGATACAGGGGAAATCACCATAACAAAAATTAGTTTGGAGTAAAACAAGATAAACTGAGACTATCTAATGAAGAAAACAACCCACGGGCTCAGCGTCCAAGTGGGCGAGTTCTCAGGTGCTGCCCCCTGGCACCTGCTGGCAAACCCTCTTCCTCATTTTTTTTTTCTTTCTTTTTTTTAAGATTTTATTTATTTGACAGAGAGAGAGATCACTAGTAGGCAGAGAGGCAGGGAGAGAGAGAGCAGAACCCTGAGATCATGACCTGAGCCAAAGGCAGGGGCTTTAAGCCTCTGAGCTCCCCAGGCGCCCCCTCTTCCTCATTTCTGATCCGTACAGAGTACCTGTGACAATCTCAAAACAAACACCACAGACTTTTTTTTAAAAGCAAAGAAATGATCCCATTGGCTTAAGTAGAAAACAGACCAACAGGTGTGCAAGAAAATAAAAGAATGTTCCAAACAGTAATCTCAAAGAAAAGCATTCCTGTTAAAATCACATTAGAATCCTGATGAGCACCTCTGTTATTCAGTATGGTCTTCAAATTTATTGCTTCTGTGAGAAGCAAACAACAACAAAAACAATAGCTGCAAATACTGCCAAACAAGAACGTGACGTGTCTGCAAATGATTTAACCGCAAAGCAAGGGAACTGGAGAGTAACCAGAGAAAATTGTAGGAAATCAAAAATACTTCCAGCGGCATGGCTGGGTGGGACAAATATACAACCATCAGTAGCTCCGATTTATCCTAGTGAGAGAACGTATTCAGGGATGCATTTGGCCACAATGATCAGAACATCAAACACCTCGGAATGACCTTCACAGAAATGCTCGAGATTCACAAGGAAAGTATCCTTTGCACAGCTCTACCAAGAGCTGAGAGTATAGGACACTGTGAATCGTTAACATGAGTGGGAAGCAGGTTCCAGAGCTCATGTCGCTGTTACGTCTAGACTTCGAGACTGAAGACCTGTGGGTAGAGTGGAGTCAGACTTAAGACACAATGACGGGACTTCACATAATTTTATTAATCTTCTCATTGTAATTAACACAGTAATCGATGACAGTTTACTAAGTTACAGTTTTTAGGAAATGGAGGGCAGGGAGCCAAGATAGAACAGGGATTCTTCCTATTGATCGTGCTCTCAGTGAGGGCTGGCGAAATCAGTAAGGGCTCATTAAAGCCTGAGTGGACGTGAAGGTCTGGAGGCCTGGGCCACTCACCCCAAGGAGGAGCACCCACAGAAGCTTCTCGGCTCTAGACCAGCATCCTGCTCCCACCCGGCGCACTTTCCAGAACCCGGCGGCCACAATCTATCCTGATGTGCTCGCATTTTTAGTATTCCTGAGGAGATCCAGAATACTTACTGCTTCATACTTTCCAAGTAACGGAAAATGGTCAGGAAAAGGAATGATGTTCATTTAATAATAAAATTTCCCTTCGAAAATGTGCTGTTTCCAGTTAAAATGAAGCACAGCTGCATGGGATGAGTTTTTCATGAATTCCGAAACCACAAGAGACTCTAACCCTGAGAACATGGCTTCTACGTAGAACCTCATGAGGGACACAGACCCTGGTTGGGGAGGCTAGCCAGAAGCGGGTGCAGGGGGCCCGCTGGGTGGCCTGGACACCTCCCCCCCAACCAACGAGCCCTGTCGGCAGGCAGAATGAACAGTCTGCTCCTTCCCCTGCTCCTGTGGTTTCCCATTCTGTGGAGGTGGTGGCCACCCAGGGCGCCTCTGTCCCAGGCCAGGAGGAGACGTCCACCGTGTGACCATCAGAGCTGCACGGAGTGGCCCAGAGATTTAACAGCCTTCTAGGAGGAGACTTCGTTTAAGTACCACATGGCAACATGTGGTGAATCTCATCACTGCCATCTCTCTCTGTGGACCTTTCAGGTGCATCTAGAGTAAGAAATTTTATTTCAAGAGACCGTTTGCAATATCAAGGGTACTTAAAAAAAAAAAAAAAGTACCTTACAACACCCTAGTTCTACCCAGAAGGAAAAAAATCATCTTTGACCAGAGACTACTGATGCCTCTGGCAATCAGCATAAGGAGGAGCTTCGACATTGGGGCTTCAAAGAAGTCCTTTCGGTGGGAGATGGAGCGGCTTACCCCTTAGGAGCTCACGCAGCACCCTGCCCTACAGTGGAGTCCACTGGGGAGCGAGGCTGTACATGTGCCACATGTCTTTTGTGTAGGCTTCAGCTGGGGCTCCTGTGTGACCTTTCTCTGCCCCACAGTGCCCACAGTGGAAGCCCAGGCATCTCCCTGGGGCTGGGACCACACTCTGGGTGCCCCCAGCCTCTCTGACCCAGCAGATGAGAGCGAGCAGAGAGGCAGTCCTGCCTTTCTCAGGGGACGGAACAACATCGCCTTGGGCCTTGAACTGACGCCTGGAACGGGCTGTAGGAGGGTCAGTGACGTGTTTCAGCCCACGGGGCCACCAGACACAGCTTGTCACTCCGGTCGAGTGCACGCTTCGCCGTACGTACTCAAAACAGGAGACTCCAAAAGCAGATAAATGGTCAGCTGGAATGGCCCCAGAGTTCCAGATCCTCAACCCGGTATGTAGTCCAATCCGTCATCCTGCATTTGAGTCTGATTACTTTGTTATTAGGTAGCTTACAGATTCATAGGAAAAAAGTCCTACAGCAAAGCTTGAAAAAGTTGAAGTAGGAGGAAAATAACAGAGACATAATTCATTTATATAATCATGAAATGCTTCAAGTCAAAGGTCATTCCACTGACAATGGACTTAAAACAAAAATGGGATTATAATTTTTCTGAATTTTGGATAATCTTCAAATTTTTCAAGGTACCACCTAAAATAAGACAAAAAGGAACAGTAAGAAAAGGAAATAATTTTGTTGCTGAAAAATTTAATGGATGCTGACAAAAGGGATACCACTTTTCATTATGCAGGAATACAGAGATTTTTAGGAGTAATACTAAAAACTTTGGCATTTCAGATACATAGTTTGATTTGTTCTATGATGAATAATTTTTTAAAAGATTTTATTTATTTATTTGACAGAGAGAAACACAGCCAGAGAGGGAACACAAGCAGGGGGAGTGAGAGAGGGAGAAGCAGGCTTCCCGCTGAGCAGGGAGCCCGATGTGGGGCTCGATCCCGGGTCTCCGGGATCATGACCTGAGCCGAAGGCAGTCGCTTAACCAACTGAGCCACCCAGGCGCCCCAAATAATTTTTTAAAACTATTTTTTCAGTGTTCCAAGATTCACCGTTTATGCCCCACACCCAGTGCTCCATGCAATACGTGCCCTCAGTCCCCACCACCAGGCTCCCCCATCTCCCCAACCCCCTCCCTTCCAAGACCCTCGGTTTGATTCTCAGAGTCCACAGTCTCTCATGCTTCCTCTCCTTCTCTAATTTACCCCAATTCACATTTCCTTTCCTTCTCCTACTGTCCTCCATGTTACTCCTTATGCTCCACAAGTAAGTGAAACCATGTGATACTTGACTTTCTCTGCTTGGCGCATTTCACTCAGCATAATCTCTTCCAGTCCAGTCCATGTTGCTACAAAAAATGGATAATCATCCTTTCTGACGGAGGCATACTATTCCATTGTATATATATGTACCACATCTTCTTTATCCATTCATCTGTTGATGGGCACCTTGGCTCTTCCCACAGTTTGGTGATTATGGCCATTGCCACACACCGCTCCTCTCTGCGATGAACATTGGGGTATATAGGGCCCTTCTTTTCACTACATCTGTATCTTTGGGGTAAATGCCCAGTAGTGCAATTGCAGGGTCATAGGATAGCTCTATTTTTAATTTTTTAAGGAATCTCCACACTGTTTTCCAAAGTGGCTGCACCGACTTGCATTCCCACCAACAGTGTAAGAGGGTTCCCCTTTCTCCGCAGCCTCTCCAACACTTGTTTCCTGTCCTGTTAATTTTGGCCATTCTAACGTGTATGATGAATAATTAAATATATTTGATTCTAAAGCATGATTCATAAGAAGTAACCCATTTCATTCACTCAGGAGGAGTGTCTCAAAGGTCTTCGTCCAGACGTTTTCCGGCTTTCCAGTCCCCAGGAGAGAGCTCTGGCTCCAGCCCCCGGATCTGTGGAACAGGCACTGAGCTGCGTGCCAGAGGCTCTCAGGCAAATCTGGAAGATGCATTAGGGCCTAGCACTCAGAACAAACTCACATTTCCCGTGTTGATATGACAAGCCCCGTCCCCCACATTCGTTTTGGGGTAGAGGCTAGTTGAGGAGAGCGGCAGCTAAGGGGATGGGATGAACACTTAAAATGACTTGACAAGATGGAGAAATAGCCAGAAAACAAGAAGTTTCCATCAGCACTAAAGATAAACAGACGGAACATCTAGATGGTCTCCGCCACGTTTCCCACGGCGGTGGGTGGCCCGGACAGGGAGCCGCAGGCCTTCAGATGGCTGCGGGTGCTTCCACACACTGTCCTGTGCTCCCCCGCCGCTGGGAGGCCATGTGCTGTCCTGCACCCCCCCGGGGAAACACGCGCTCGGAAGCTCGGCTGCAGGCCTCCAGAGCGAGCGTCACTTCCGATGCGAGGCTGTTCTGCCCCGCACTGTGGAGGGCCTAGACGCTGCGGCGCCCACCTCCGAGGTGGCTGCCATGCCGCAGTGCGGAGGAGATCGTCAGGGGTGCCACACACCGCTCCTCTCTGCTGGTGCTACGGTCCCCCTGGGGAAGCACCCCAGATTCCTATGCTGAAAACCTAATGCCTGAGGGGCGGCACTGGGAGATGGAGCCCAATCCCCAGGGGATTGGGTCACGGGGCAGAGACTTCGGGAAGGAGATCCTTGTCCTGGTCCCTCAGAGCTCCATGGCGCTTCGTTGCGGGGGGCAGTGAGGGAGGGGACGGGGCTGTCTGCAGCCAGCAGGGGCCATGCGGGAGCTCCATCGCACTGGCCCCTGACCTCACACTTCTGGGCCCTGGATCTGTGAGGAATAAACGCCTGCTGGTCCCAGGCCCCCCATCTGTTGTTTCTGTTGCAGCCACTGAAGGGACCCAGCCTGCTGGGACCCAGGACTTGGACCGCAGGCAGGTTTCTCGGGGCGCCGGGCACTGCTCCCAGAAGCCAGTGGCATCTTCAGATCAGCAAAACCCCGCCAGTGATACCCACAGAGGCGTCTGGGATGGTCGGAAGCAGCACTGGGCAGCATGGCTGGCCGCTCACCATGTCAGAGAGAGCCTTATCAGAGGAGAATGCTCCCCCCCAACAGAGAGGTATGTCAAATACGCTCAATTCATAAATAAATTTACTTCGTTAAAATGATTAAACTACTTTTCTCATTCACGTACATCATGAGATTTGTGGATCCACTTCAACAAATCATCTCAAAATTTATAAATATATAAAAATTTGTAGAAAAAAATTTACAAATATTTTTAAAAGGGCAAGCAGAATATTCTTCTCAAGTGTTGTTCTACCCCTAGAATCAAAGCTGTCATTCATGTGACATTGACCAGAGCTGGATACGGACTTTTTTTGTCTTGATTTTATCATTGTGGAGCCTGAACTGAGGTTGAAAGTAAGGTGAGCCCTCACCGAAGGCTGCCCATGTCACATTTGGTTCATGCTACATCGGAGAGAGTTCTTTGAAGTCTTCTTCAAAGCATCAGCGGTCTTTCTGGCCCACAGCGGCTTCAGTGCCCTCGTGCTTGTCTCCTGGAAGTCTTGCTCCTTCTGAGTGCTCAAAGACCCTCTACGCTGCCGTGAGAACAAGGACATCCTTCACAAACTCATTCTGGTGCGTCTTTATCGGTTTAGGTCATGATGCCGTCTGTCATTGTGTCGTGAAGTCATACGGACTTCATTTTTCTAAGTGACATTTCACATAATTTATTTCAACAGAGCCCCTTCTCCAA
Source organism: Spilogale gracilis (assembly GCA_004023965.1). Classification (NCBI taxonomy): domain Eukaryota; kingdom Metazoa; phylum Chordata; class Mammalia; order Carnivora; family Mephitidae; genus Spilogale; species Spilogale gracilis. The sequence goes on from PITA01000609.1 coordinate 237,587, forward strand.
AGCTGTCCTTGATGGCTGGCCTCCACCTGCAGGCACACACCTGCGCTCAAACTACCACTTGGCCAGGTGCCACGGGCGCGTGTCCAAGTCACGGTGGCTCCCTCGTGTGCGCACGCCGCTTGAGGCTGGCGGGGGAGAGAAAAACCCGAAAACATTTCTCTTTCCCACTCCATTTTGCCCTTAAACCACTGCATCTGTTAGCAACTTGGCAGAGCTGACCCAGTGCTTCCGATCTACAGCTTAATTATCAGTATAATTCTTGACGAATTTAAATATTTCAGATCCAATCATAGAAATAAACTCGGTGTAACAAAATATTGCTTTGAGAACATCATACTAAATCAAATACAGGGCTAGGAATAGCTCCATGGATGGTCTTCTTGTAATTAGCTGGGTTCGCTGATTAAAAAACAGAAAATAAAAAACAAAAAACTTTTATTTTGTTCTCAGCTTGTAAATCCAACCTTTCTGAACATACTTCCACTAAATAGAATTCATTAATTTTTCAACAATTAAAACTGGTTTTGCACGGGCATCAACATAAATAGCAGATGAATGAAAAAGGGTCCTTTTAACTTGTGAAGCTTTCTGCAAAGAATACCTTTGGGTTTTTATTAACAGAGACTTTCATTCGGAAAATGAAATTATTTCTATTTCCTATTCAAATGATAGAATTTGAGTATTTCCCATTAGAAACCTGACTATTCAAATGTCAAGAGAGATTCTCCCATGTTCATTTGAGAAAACATCTTTGCACTGACTTGGCAAGCTCTTGCTCAATCTTCCTCTGATTCAATTTCTTAAAATAGCAGTATCATCTCATTTTTCTATTACTAGAAACCAGCCAATATTCACTTTCTACTCTCTAATGTAACTAACGTACAAGAAAGCTTGCTCCTCCAGAGGCGATGCGAGTGAAGGAAGGTGGTCTCAGGGCAGAGGGGGCTGCCTGAGGAGGAGGAGGAGGGAGAGGAGAATGGAGGGAAGAATGGGGACAGGAGGGAAGGAGGGGTCCCTAGGAACACAAGACTGCCGGGCTGGACCAAGATTCACGGGTACTGCTGTCATTGTTATTTTTTCCCAAAATGCTTGGTTCACACCTGGGCAGACGCATTCCGCAGCAGCAGGAGCTCCGGGCACAGGCCGGCAGGAGGAAACCAGGGCTCCACAGCTCACGCACGTTGCCTTTCTCTTTCATTGTGGCCCAGTGGATCTTGGATGGTTCAAAGGCAGGTGTCTTGGCTTCCTGAGGCTTCTGCAACAAAGACTCATAGACTAGGGGAGCTCAAGAGGCAGGAATTTATTCTCTCCCAGTTCTGGAGGCCAGAGGTCTGCTTCCTCCTAAGCTCTTGGCGAGGCTCCTTCTCTGCCTCTCTGGGCTCCGGCAGCCTCGGGAGCGTGCGGCAGTGTGAGCACGCGCCCTGCCTCCTTGCTTCCCACGGCCGGCCGTCGTTGGGTGTGTGTCTGCACGTGGCCCCTCGTCCTGTGTGCATGTGGAGTTTCCCTCCTAAGTCACCAGTCCTGCTGGTCAGGGGCCTGCTTACTCCAGGGAGACCTCACCTTAACTAATCACATCCGTGATGACCCCTATTACCAAATAAGGTCACCCTTGCAGGGCTAGGACTGCAACATCTTTTGGGAGGGAGTGGGGGGGGGGAAGACACAATTCAGCCCATCCTAGCACATCACTGTTTTCTGTCACCTTTGATGCTGTAACCACTTTCTTGAGCCTTCCTTGGTGTGAGCTTTTCTTACCTCTGTCCCCCTCCACAGCTCTGGCATAGAGACAGGTCCTAGCTCTCAGACCCCCACTGTCTGAAGCTCAGTGGAGCACCTCCAAACATGGAGGGCTGGAGGGTGCTTCTCCTCTGATCTCAATAATCTTGGACTGTTGGCGTAATGTTTACAAAACCTAGCTTAAGAGACCGTCCAGCTCTGCCCGTTCTCCTCCATATATCTGGTAATAATCCTCTGTGTCTTTAAATACATGGTGAGCCTGGAAAGAAAGCTAGGTATGCTGACTCTGAAAAGTCTGTGTGCGTTCCACAATGCCCTGACGTCAGTCTCTTCTTCTGGGGGCTTCTCTCTGCCCCATTCCAAGAGATGGCAGATGCCATGGACTCGGACGATGCTCTGTCTATGAATCCTCCTAGAGCATCAGCAGCATCGGAGATCTTCACAAAATGAGTTTGGGGGATGAAGCCAGGGAAGGGGGCAGCACCCTTTCTAGCTCAGAGGGCACAAGTGATCCACATGGGCACCGGTGTGAGCCGCCTGCCTGATTTCCATCATCGCTGTGGCCTCAGGGGACTGCCGGAGACCTCTCCCTTCTGAAAACCCTGGACTTTGTTCCCTGAGCCCCAGCCCCTTCCTGCGTCGGACTGGGGGTGCGCTTCCCGAGGTTCGGTTCAGCTTTGATAGCCTTGGATGGGTTTTTATGAGTTTATAGTGGTCCTGGAGATCAGGCCACAGCCTTTATCTGGTCCCCCCACCTTAGAAAACAATGTGACTTCAAGGGTGCACAGAGCCTGGGAGCCCAACAGTGACCGCAGGTCTGCAGAAGTGCGGGGCGCTGGCGGGCAGGAGCTGCCCAAGGGCCGAGCTGTGCTTCCTCCACACGTGGGGTGTGTCTCTGGGCCCAGCTGCGTGGGCACGCGGCCTTCCGCACTGCAGACTGCGTGCTCCCGGCCAGACCACAAGTCCCCCGTCTGACGCTTCACCTGACCATCAGCTCCAGCAGTGAACGTTCGAAGGAGCTCAGAGTTGGGTGCGGCCAATGAGGACGCTGACATGCACCTGATTCTCCGAGTAGGTTCTTCTCTGGGTGTCTGCGTGGTCTGGGACTTGATTAGCTAACGCCAGGTATGCCCTGGGATTTGGCAGTTCAAACAAATGTGAACGTTTCAAGAACTGAACCTGAAAATTGTTATAATAAGGCCAGAGCACCAATTCAACATGCTGGAAGTGTGCGTGAACTTACTCGTGATGCTGCTGGGCCCGGGTGAAGAGAATGCAGAAGGTGAAGAGAGCAAAGGCCGCCCCCTGGATGGACCAGCTGGCCAGGCCGTAGCCACACCACTCAACCACCTCCCCGAAGTAGTTGGCTGCTGTCACGTACTCGAACAAGCCTCCTGCGAGGAAACACAGGCAAGGGATGCACTTCCTACAAACGATGCCCAGGACAGCACTGACTGATGAGATAGCCGGGGGCACTTCCGTGGAGGGCATAAATTCCACCCTGGGAAACAAGACTGTAGTTCCTGGGTCTGACAACCTGCAAGAGCAAGGTGTCCTGCAGAGCACCCCGGAACGAAGTCTCCCGTTTGCAGTACGTACCTCTCGGTATCTTATATCCAGTCTCCCCCGGTTTCCGGAGATTCCTCAGGATATGGTCTGAATGGATGTTTATCACCATGCCTATTAACCACAAGCAGAAACCTACAGAAAAGACAATACAGAGGAGTATTATGGTCCATAAACCAGGAAACTCCCAAATCCAAACCTGAATGAGCGGTATTACTGTGATCTGTCCTATTATCATTATTAATGAGCTATGTTAGCCACAATTGATAGTGATAATCATTATAATAAATATAACGCTTCACTTAGAAAGATAAGTGCTGCACTCAGGTCTGCAAAAGAGAGCTTTGTTTTTCCAATAAGATCAATAAATTATCTAGTCTGCTCAGAATCCTCTCATGTGATGACTGGTGTGCTCGGAAGTAGGACTTAGGATTCTGGCCCAGGGCTCCTTTCCAGGCAGAGGCCACGCCACTATCTGCGGGTTGGCCCCTTGGGTAAACCTTGTGAGGCCTGGCCGGGCTCTCTGTGGGGCACAGGACAAGACAGGCTCCCATGCAGGGGCCCCCGCGGCCGTGGCTCCCGGTGGCTCTTCCCTGGTGGTGCTCCTCTCTTCTTTTCTTTAGAGTCTCGCCGGCACTGGTTCATGCTATCCAGGGCCTCGCCCACTGCCCCCCTGACATTCCTGTTCCTGGGCCAGCTCCTCTGCCTCTGCTCCTGCCAGGACCCTCAGCGCTGGCGACAGGGCTTTCCGGACACACGCTGTAGCATCCCAGATGTGTTCTCTCCTGTACCTAAAAGTCTTCGCAAGTTTTCATCACTTAAATGGAGATTTGTTAGAACTGATTTGATAAAAAGTTAATTTGATTGTCCTGTGGTACTGGAAAAATGTGAAGGTGCTGATTGGTGGTCCAAGCGGTCTAAGCCTGGGTCATCACTGCCCCCCCAGTCCCCCAGGGGCATGGAGTCCTCTCCCAGCAGGGCAGTGACAGGCACGCATTCTGGCCCGCAGCAAGGGTTTTAAGGATCCGTCCTTCTAACTTCACCACTGTAGGCAGTTTTCATTCTAAATAGTTCCTAAAAAAGCCTGTAATATGTTTTATAAGTCACTTACTAGATCCATAAATGCATAGCTGATTTGAGACCTGCTGTGCATTTTGGTGTGTCACCTCTAGGTGATGTGGTCCCCAATGTGAGGTTCCAGAAAGAATCATGTGCTCAAAATGCCATGTTTTCCTTCTTTCTCTTCTAGGAGACAAGCTCCCTTTATTGCCCAAATTGATAAGAGAACTAGTTTTTGTGCTTATCTAAGCTAAATTTTTATTTTTTTATTTTTATTTTATTTTTTTAAAAGATTTTATTTATTTGACAGACAGAAACACAGCCAGAGAGGGAACACAAGCAGGGGGAGTGAGAGAGGGAGAAGCAGGCTTCCCGCCGAGCAGGGAGCCTGACGTGGGACTCGATCCCGGGTCTCCGGGATCATGACCCGAGCCGAAGGCAGTCGCCCAACCAACTGAGCCACCCAGGCGCCTCTAAGCTAAATTTTTAATTTAGTATTTGGGGAATCTTAAAATGACAGTCTTTTAGATTAACTACTTTTACTGCTCCGGACAAGTTTTTCTTAGGCTACTATTATCACTACGTGCTTAGCTGTTCATGGTAAATAGCACAGATATGCCAAATGATTCATGTTATTTCAGAGTTATCACCTGGCAAAAATCATAAACTCTATGAAATAACTGTAACAGAAGAATAACCTGGTTGGTTTCCTTGTGGGCATTTTTTTTTTCATTTTTGATTCTTCCCGCTCACTTGTAGAGAAGTTGAGAGACCAGTATACAATTTAGTGGTGTCTTTACTGTTAGACCAGTTTCAAAGATATCTCCAGGTGATACAGTCTATCTGCAGACCTACTTCAAACCACAGTAAATTCACAAAGGGTTCTTGGCTTTATTGTTGTTCATCACACGTATCTAAACAATCCATCAGAGAAATGATTTGTGGGGGGAAATCAAATGAACACGCAAAGCCTACATCCTTTAGTCAACGCCCTCTTCCCCTTGCCCCCAGCCACCTATTCTCGGGGAGCCAGCACAGCGGGGCTCGGCAATTTCCTTAGTGCAGACCTTGGGCCGGGTGTTTAGCCATCGGTCTCCCTTGCTCATGGGACAAGTCCCTAATTTATGTCCTCTCAGGAACTTGGGGTGGCAGAAGGCATGTGCAGGGCTCCTGGCAGAGAACGAGGCCTTCTCAGCAGGGCCCCTACAGCCTCCTTTCTCCTGCTGGCTGGGGCAGAAGAAAATCAGGTAGTCAAAAAGCAGGTAAGTCAAGAAGGTATTTGGGGGTACTGCACCAACAAAATCACTTGGGTCTGGCGTCTGGTGGAGGCATGGGCTGGGGGAGCTGCCGAGGCCCATGGGGACTCTCTCACCCTTCTCCCACCTGTGCCCCTGCTGCCCCGGTGCCCTGGTATGATGTACCAGGACATGGCCCTGGGAATAGAATTTTTAATTCGCGGAAACAGATGTGACCGAGAACTGTGAACAGGGCTCATCAACAACAGGGTACTCGTCCAGAGCTAGGCTGTCCACGATCACCACACTCTGGCACTGACAGATGCCAAATGACTTGGGAGGCCATGTTAGGGCGCTAGAGCCAAGAGCCACAGGACTCTCCAAAACTTACAAGAAACCTCCTCATCGGCAGAAGCTGCAGGGTGACCTATTTTTTTTTTTTTAACTCTTGCATATGTTTTTGACTGCTGATGTTTTATTTTCATTTTTGCTCAGAACTTATAAGGCTTTAATTAGAACTCAAAAATGATAACGATTTTAAGAAATCAAAAACTTCAGAAGGCTGAAAACTTACTTAAGTTAGCATCATGAGGGAACTCTAACTGCCTTGTTGGAAGGTGACCCAGTCAGACTTTTTCTCCTATCCCAGGAGGTTCAGTAGGAGGCTTACGAATGTCTTAGATTACACGGCCAGTTAGTGATGGAGCTCCTCCGTCTTTCTCTGCTGCACATTCTGCCGGAACCTGTTGCTATTTTTAGGTCTGCTTTAGGAACAGGTATTTATGCTTTCCGTGCCAAGTTGGCGATGGCAGCAGGCACCTGTGTCATCTGCTGCTGCTGGGGCTGCTCGCTTCTCCCTGCAGCACTCAGCCTCCCACCACTAGGTCACGGACCATCACAGACTCCTCTCTCTCTCTCTCAAGGAGCATGGGCTTTCTAACCAAGAACTGGGGGAACATGAAAACCTAAGTTCTGATGAGAACAAGAGTGCATCCCTAGGGGACACTCACCTACTAGAAATCGGGGATCCGTGACCCAGTCGTCAGCATACACAGCATACTGGCTCAAGTATCTGCTTTGCAAGTAGCCGTTATAGATACAGAACATGCACGCCAACACAAATGTGTACAAGGGTGTGGGTTTTCCTCCTCGGATCAGAAATGGGAAAACCAAGGACCTTAGGAAACGTGAAACAGAAACACATTTAAATAAAACAGACCAATGATAAGGAATCTCAATTCTGCAATTCTATTTCAAGTCCTGGGTTTTTAATCTTGCTTCCTTGTCCAGAAGTCATTCTCAGTAATGCTCATACTGATAGACTGTTCAAAACGGGATTTCGAGATAATGAATTCACTATGTTTCGATAATGTTCACCACAGTGCATACACACAGGATTCTAATATACTGAATGTGAGACAGACACATGGAGAGAAAAGTAAAGGCTTCAAGAGGCTCTCAACATGTGCATTATCCTTCCTCACTCTCATCTGAGCAACACGACGTGGGGGGCAGCATCATGTCATCCATCGGCACGGCGGCTGGATTGGTGAGCACCGCCACCCCACCACCTGAAGACACCTGCACAGGAAACACCATGACACATGTAGGACAGGTCAAGATGGACCCAGCGTGGGTAAATCATCTAGATGCTCACAGTCACAGAGCTAGTGAGCGGCTGAGCTTCGGTGTAAACCCGGGTAGCTCAAGCTCACATTTCTCTGTTCCACCACACCAGTGAACGTTTGCTTAGGGAGAGAAAACAGAAGGACAAGGAAGTGGACCTTATGAAGAAAAGAGAACGCAATACCGTACTCTTGAGTTTCCTCTGTAAAATCAGTATGTAGTATGCCAAGAGAGGGCTATCACTACATATCCTATGGATCTTAAGGGGATTGTAAGGAACTACCATCTACAACTTCATGCCAATAAATATGACTACCCGGACAACACAAACAAAATCCTTAAAAGATACAGGTGACCAAAACTGACCCAAGAAGAAATCGATAACTCAAATAGTCCTCTGTGAAAGAAACAAATCACTTAAGTGATTTGTAAAGTTCTAGAAAAGGTGCAACTGGAGTTGGGGGGGGACTAACTGCCCGAGGCAAAGGGACATTTCAGGGGATGCAACCGTTCTGTATCTTGATTGTGGTGATGATTACATGTTGTATGTGGTCATCAAAATTAACCGAACTACAGACTTAAAATGAGTGAATGTCATCCTCTGTAAGTTATAGCTTAGAATGGGAAAAATGTAAAAGCTTATTATTTGTTTCCATTCTGCATCTACTCCAGGGCAGAAACAAAGCTGATCCTTAGCAGCAGTAGTAATAGCTTAATAGCATAGCACAGGCTACATGTCCTCAAGGCATTGTTTTGCAACCTGCTCACTCAGGTCCTGGGAAGAACATTCTTGTGATCAAAAGCAGGCTTCAAAGTTCTCATCTTGTTCAGGCCAGCTCCCCTGAGGCAGACTTATATGGGTTTAGGGCAAAGCACTAGTTGGATGTAAGCATGTGTCTGGCCATGATGTGTGTCATCAGTGAGGTTAGTTGTTCACCTGGAAACTGGTGTTGAGAAGCACCTCAAAAAGTACGGGGAATCTCAGCCATTTCTCTCTGCATCATGGAAGCACAGTGTATGCCTGAGCACAGTTGGGACAGTGAGCTGGTATCTGGGATGCGGGCCCACTGCAAATGTGTGTACCACAAGAGGGGGATTTGGGTTTGACTGGGGTAACTCTGTGTGTCTTGCACCAGGGTGGGCACCTTTAAAAACGGGCAAAGATTTTGACTTGCTGCAATCCAGCATCATAGTTTGGTATTTTTTTCCCCACTCTGTTCCTTGGCCAGGAGAGCCAGAAGCAAACAATCAATGCAAAAGACAAAACAATTCTCACTCTCCCTGAGCATTGAGGAAGGAGCCCATGGCTGCTGTTTGCTTCTGGGAGTGATTCTCTAGCCAGGGGAAAGCAGAAAATGGTCAGAGGATGAGAAACTAAGAGAAAACTTCCCTGGGAGTTATGGTCTCAGGGAATTTTCCAGGGACCTAACTATAGGACAAAGCTGACAAAGTGTTAGAATTCCAAGTTTGAAGAACTATGGAAAAAAAAAGCAGAAAGCAAGAAACATAGGAGATGCCAAGGTTGGACTCGGTTAGAAAGATGCCTGTGAAAATGTGGCGTGCTCAGCTCCTAAGGGCCTGAAACTGTTGACCTGAACAAAACCCACGTGAATTCAATGCAGGGTAGTAGGGATCCAGGGTCACAAAGGGGAAAAAGCAAAGTGTGGAAGCTTGAAACACACAGCAGTAATACTAAAGGATAACGGTGTGGAAAGACGTCTGGGTGAGATGTCACAAATGCCTACATTATTGATGAACGAAGCATTCTAGAAGCAACGCTGAGCAAACCAGCCTGCGAACGTGGTAGACATTTTCCTCTAAAGTGTACACAAAAAAGTTGTAGACTTTCCAAATGAGAATCATGCCCAGTAAAGTTTTAATTTGTTTCTTCCAATTCAGTTTCAAGTTCAGGGCTGAACTGCGAACAACCGGCAGGCAGGGGCTGGCACCTTACAGAGGTGAAACCCGAACCGCCTCCTGTTGTAGTCACGCCCCCTCCTCATCAGTCACCAATGTTCCTTCCATGCCTGTGATGCCAAAGGACTCCGGATTGGGTATCAGCAAATACGGGCCTGGCCCAATTCCAGTCCACCACCTGTTTTCATACAGCCTGAGAATTAAGAATAGTTTCTACCTTTTCAAACAGTAGGGGGACAAAATCAAAGGGATAGTGCATGACACGTGGGAATTATATGTAAGGCAAACTGCCGCGTCTACAAACAGAGTAGCGTTGCGACACGGCCCCGGTCACTTGTGTGGGCGCGTTCTGTGGCTGCTCGGGGGCTGGGGCAGAGCCGCGCAGGTGTGACACGGCGCATGGCATGGCAGTCGCACGCGTCCACGTCCCTGTGCAGTGCACACACGTCAGCGGCGAGCAGCGTTCTGAGTGTATCTCCCTTTATTCTCTCTTCAGTGCACACCTGTCCCGTGAAAGCGGGCTCCTCGTGCTCCAGAGACCCAGTGGAGTGTGGCTCACTGTGTCACGTCAGACGGGGCGCAGGGACACTGCAGCTGTGCCGGAGACTATGCTACAGGTTGGTAGCGCCACACAAGCGGCCCTTGTGACGTCGCCCGACTCACAGGAAAGCGACGGCCAGAACAAATCAAAAATTTAAGACAGAATTCAGCTCCAGAATTTCACAAAAGAAAGGAAAACAGGGCTATAACCACCGGAAGTCCCCCCATGCCACCTCTCGTTATACCCAGCAAGGACAGCCTCCTGCCCATGGTGAGCTCAGTGAGTACAGCAAAAGAGACACATCCGGAGGACAGAAACTCGTAGAATCACGATGAGCCGCTCGGTGAAGACGGCTGCTGGTGGGGTCAGGATGCCAGGAGTAAGGCCACGAACATTAAAAGGCAAGGCCAAAGCCTGAGTGAGCAGTCTTCCGGCTCCTGGGGAGTCACGGATGTGGCTGACACGGAACTGAGCCGAGGCCGAGGTTGAAGCGATGGAGGAATCAGGCTCTAAAGTGTCTTCTTGCAACAACCAACGGTGACAGTGTGCGCACGGAAGCTTAGTGAACACTAACTCAGTCCAACCCGAGGGAGAGCCACAAAGATGGTGTAAATGCTTGTCGTAAACACACACACACAACAGATTTACAAAGCTTGTGAAACTATAAGGTGTTTAAAACTATTCTCTATACGGCAGGTACTTTGCCAAAAACAAACAAACAAAACCAAAATCACAACAAAATCAAATCGATTATTGCCTGTGACTGAACCAAGAGTGTCAACGATGAACTTGACCTTATGCCGCCCATGGACTTAACCACTGTTCTAAGTTCAGAGCCAAGACTGAAATTTGTCTTTATGAGAAAAATTGCCCTCAACCACTATTATTGAGTTTTGAAGGGCTCTGGAAATTAGCTCTTGCTGCAGACTTGATAAATGTTTCTCGGTGAATTAAACCTAACATTATAAGGCAAAACTATCACCTATGTGTAGAACATACATGGCGCCCCCGCAGCAACAGCTGGCCCTGTCTGAGCCACAGGTCGCGTCAGACTGCTCCCCTGGCTTTCCACGCCGCTAACATTAAAAGCAACTGCGAGATCTCCATTCTCACATAAATCTGCAATGGACACGATTCTAAGCTCCAGATGGAGTTCCACCAGTGGTTTTTGAACATTTCAAAACCTATTTAATTGTAACTGAGGAGCTGCCCCCTGCCAACCAGAAGACAATCTACTACACTGCAGTGAAATAAAGGTCAAATACCAACAGACGAATCCAACAGAATTCCATAAACGTCTTCCAAGCAATGAACATGCTAAATTACACTCAGAAACTTGTGGGCTGAAATCAAAATTTAGCAGTACCAATGCATGTGAAAAGACATTTTCAAAGAGAAAACCTTGAGGTGCCAGTTGGTGAAGCACCTGCCTTCAGTTCTCGTCATGATCCATCGGGCTCCCTGCTCCTCAGGAGTGTCTGCTTCTCTTTCTTCCTCTGCCCCTCCCCTCTGCTTGTGCTTTCTCTCTCTCCCAAATAAATAAATAAAATCTTTAAAATTAAAAAAAAAAGAAAGAAAATCCCATTGCCCATCAATCAGCACTAAGGGGTGAACAGTTAGCATGGATATTGATCATGGAGGAATACTAACTCTGAAGCTCAATTAAGAGAATGTTATCCCCACCAAATAAAGAATTCTCTTCTTGTTACACCTGTTACAGAAATTAGGCTATTGGAATTTGAATTTTCTCAATATAAATCTTTGTGAAGTATCTCTTTCACATCCTTTATTTTGTCCCTTGGACCACAAAGCTTAAAAAAGGCACTAATGGGGCACCTGGGTGGCTCAGTAGGTTAAAACCTCTGCCTTTGGCTCAGGTCATGATCTCAGGGTCCTGGGATGGAGGCCTGTGTTGGGCTCTCTGCTCGGCAGGGAGGCTACTTCCTCCTTTCTCGCTGCCTGCCTCGCTGCCTGCGTGTGATCTCTGTCAAATAAATAAAATCTTAAAAAAAAAAAAAAGGCACTAATGGCCCTTTCCAAAAAGTTCTGACCCTTGACCTAGGTTAAAATAGGAGTTACACTCTGGAAACCTCATTGTGACTTTCTTAGTAAATGTCCTTGTTCCAGGCCCCAGTACTTAGATTGCAGACATCCTCTTTAGTCTGGGGTCCACCCGGTCTGCGAGACGGGCTCTGTGCATCTGGGTCCTCAGCTATGCAATAGGAGAGGGAGTTCCACTGGCCTGCTCCAGGGTGTGCTCTGGGAGAGCCTGGAAAAGACATGTCTAGAGGGCCCAGGAGAAGATTCACTTCTCTCTGGTCTCACATGAACCTCAGAAGTGCAGCAAGGACTAGAAACAAGGCTTTAGAAAGGTTGATGCATATCTTTTCTGTTCCTCTCTCATCTCTACCCCTGAAGGGACAGCAATGCCTCTGACATCCACAGGCCCGGCCATAAAACCACTGAAAGCGGGAGAACAAGCTGGCTCAGGCAATGTCACCTATGCCATTAGACCCCGAGGAGGGAGCCAATGTCTTCGCCCCCCAGTCTCTCCTTCCCCTATCTTAAAAGTCCATGCAACGGTTGGAAAGGGTTTCCTTTGAATTGGGCCAAATAGAAAACAATATGGGCCAGGGGGGCTTCTGAGGTGGACCTTTCATCTGAGCCTTCATCCGGACACTAGAGGTGCAAGGGCAACCCAAGGGTTGCAGTGGACTCCAGGCCCAGTATCACGGTGAAGGATCCACTTCAAGACGGCGGCCAGGCTCCGTGAGGAAGGTAGACAGAGGCGCCGGACCCGCACAGCCCTTGTCCTGACCCGGTACTCGGGGGCCCAGGCCATCTCAGTTCGAAAGCCTTTTTCAAGTGGTGCCTCATCCACACTGAAGAGCACCTTTCCGCTTAGGAACTGTGGGAAACCGGTATTACCTCTCTTTGAGAAAACGTATGAATTCGAAGTAGAAAATCCCTTAACGTGGAAATCATCGGTAAGGTAAATCGTTAAGAGTTTGCACTTAAAAGCACCTTATTTAGTTAATTTGTTATATAAATCTATGGTCTGTTCCAATAATGAGCTAAAGGACATAAAACTATTAGGTCCCAGGCAGCTACAAAGAGATTGTGTTTTCTACCTCCTCAGAGGGAGCAGTGGGATTGAATTTGACACTTTGTTTTCCATCATGTCACAATATCCCATTTTCCCCCCTTCTGTTCCACTTAAAGAAACAGTACCTACTTTTCATCAGGTTGTCATTACCCATGGAAACTTACACATCTCTGTGGCTGTGAGGCAACCAGGACCCAGGACGGTGGGACACATATGATGAGGGGCTGAACTTAGAGCTTTCAGAATCTGAATCTCTGGGACCTTTGAGGGCCTGGCGGCCTGCTGTCTGTTTCCGGTGCATGTAAGTTTACAAGCTTGGGGAGAGCGTGAGTGTTTCTCACAGTTTCTGATGCAATGTGTCCAATAATTCCTAATCCTGTATAACATAGTTTTTTTGTTTGTTTAAAATTGCACACTGTTACTATGAACCTGTGTAATAGTTGGGACCCGGAGGCTCACAGGAGTGCAATGGTAGAAGCTGAGAAGTGACAGCCTCAAGGCCACGTCCCATTTCCATGGCTTCTCCCAACAAACTGGAAGAACATCCAGTTATTCTGCAATAAGAAACTGCGTATTCTTTCTTTTTTTTTTTTTTTTTAAAGATTTTATTTATTTGACAGCGAGAAACACAGTGAGAGAGGGAACACAAGCAGGGGGAGTGAGAGAGGGAGAAGCAGGCCTCCCGCCGAGCAGGGAGCCCGATGTGGGACTCGATCCCGGGTCTCCGGGATCATGACCTGAGCCGAAGGCAGTGGCTCAACCAACTGAGCCACCCAGGCGTCCCGAAACTGCGTATTCTTTCAACAAATGATTTGATTCTCAAAATAAAACCCATTGGACATTGTGTTTCCGGTACAACGAAGCATCCAACTTGGTGATGTAGCAGCAAATCTAACAGTGGAGGTAATCATTTTTAAATGTTTAAAACTGAAAGTGGTTGTTATAATTTTAATAACTATATTACTTTTTCCCAACAATGTGACATCTTTGAAGTCTACAGCACTTCCAAAACATGGATCAGTTCCTGTTACTTTTTCTCCCTTCTGAAATATTCTTTTGCAACAAAAGGCACAGGTTCCTATAAAAACACACATTTGAATAAACTGTGTGCTTTGAAGGCAAGTTTACAAATGCAATGAATATTTCACTACCTATCACTCTATATTTTTGAATAAAAGTTGTGGATTTTTTTCCAAATTCTTTGAATCCACAAGGCAAAAGCCAAGGGTTTAGTGTATCCTTCACCTTCTCCAGTTCCCTGACGTTTTAATATTACATGTGCCCTACGACACATTTAAAAGTGAGGCTAGGGCCAGAGATTGGGGCCACCAGTATAAAAGAGCAGGAAAAATGATGAATCCAGGCAGGTATGACTCTTTGAGGATCACCATCAGGAGTAACAAGAGAACTGAGATCCTCCAGCAAGCCCAGGGAGCTGGCTGAACACTGACCTCAGGGACGGTGTTATAGGAAGACATGCCCCTGCATTCCGCACTCTCCCTCTGCCTCACCATAAAGGTGGTCCCTGGGCCCTCGGTGATAATTGGTGCCATGTGCTCAAGAGGGACTTCATAATAATTGTTAAATGGACACGTGAATGAATAAGTCCAGTAACTCCTTTGCTAAACTCGCTGAGTGGCAAGAGAAAATTCATGAGCAAAGGGAGTGTGAACTCAGTGAATACTGAAATAAACCTGCTTGGCAGAAGAGAAAGCCGCAGAACAGGAGGTCCAACTGGGGTTTAGGGGCCTACTCGGAGGGCCTCTGGCAAATCCAGAACCGCTCTGCACCGATGCTGGTGACGACAGGAAACCACTGCCCACGGCTAGCGGGCACCTGCGTGGGAGGTCAGACGCTGCTCCAGGCAGAGCAAAACCATGGCATGGCAAGACACCGCCCGGGCCCTCCGGAAGTCAGAAACCTGGCAGCAGCAGGAGATGCCTCACTGCAGACAGGACTGAGGCCATTCCTACAAACGTCCTTCACTCCCCACGGGGGAGCTGCCCAGGGTCCTGGGATGTGCTTTTCCATCCTTCCCCTCTTCTCTTCCAGCAAGGCCTTCCCTTCTTTCTCGGACTCTTCTGCCACAAAGACCCCATATGCTTTTTGGTCTGGTATTCCTACACTCCTTAAAGGAGTTTCTTTTGTTTGTTTGTTTAAGATTTTTATTTATATAAAAAAAGATCTTTATTTATTTCAGAGACAGAGAAAAAAAAAACAGCAGGGAAGAGCACAGGGAGAGAGATAAACTTAAGCAGGCCATTTAATAAATTAGCTGTTTGGATAGAAGGGAAAATATTTATCTTTTCTATATGGAAAACCTAAGAGTCCCACAACCACATAGGCCACGTGTGCTGTCTCATGTACAACTTGAAAGAGAATAGCCCAGCAGGTTGAAAAGCTATACCTGACCTAGCAAATCCTCTGGAGTACCTTTCTAAACCCACTGCTCTTGAAATCAGGAGTTCAGTCCCAGACACCCCGTCCAATAGCCTTGGGTAAGACACCTGAATTCCAGGTCTCAGTGGCCTCCCCGCTAGGAAGGGTCAAGTTCTGGCACTCTCCAGGTGACTCTGGCCCCCCAGGATGCTGTTCTCTTCCTACATTGAGTGGATACAATGAAACAGAATGTTTTAAGGTAAAAGACTAAACTTGGGCTTTCACAGCACTGCAAATTGTTCCCTTTACACATTCCCAATGCCACCTCTTCGGAAGTTCCTTACTGGCACTCGAGACTGGCAGCAGTGTGTGCAACAACATGCAGGTACATACGCAGCTGTGCCCATCTGCACGGCAGTTTGGAATGGTCTTGTTAATCGTCTCTTGAGCATTTGGACTTGCCAGCATTGCGTAAACATTTTATGGAGTTGTCTATTTTTTTTTTTCAAGATTTTATTTATTTGTCAGAGAGAGAGGGTGAGTGCACACGCAAGCAGGGAGAGTAGCAGGCAGAGCAGGCAGAAGGACAAGCAGACTCTCCACTGAGCAAGGAGCCTGAGACAGGACTCAAACCCCTGTGATCATGACCTGAGCTGAAGGCAGACGTTTAACCACTGAGTCACCCAGGTGTCCCTGGATGTGTTTTTATTTAAATGCATGTTAACCCTATGGGCTGGGGCTACCACGGTGCCCATCCCACTGACGAGGAAACAGGCTGCAAAGCAGCTTAGTAACTTATCCCATGTCCCCGGTGATGTGGCTGGGATGACACCCAGCAGTCTGACTCCAGAGCTCACTTTTGGCCATTGGAGAAACAGAGAGACACAGGTTCTAGCACATTTATGGGGAAATATCCACAGATATGAAACTTCTACTGACATTTAAATTTCAGTAATGCTTGACCACATAAACAAACAAACAACCCACCCCAGCAAAATTCTAGTAGCCTGACAACAATTTTGCTCACTGGACTAATCTTGAAGAGTCAGGAATACAGGATTCAGAAAACCTTTGTTGAACATTTAAATGTGTCTGTTTAAAGTGCCTGCATACCACTCCAAATGATTCTGTATTTTTTTTTTAAGATTTTATTTATTTTAGAAAGAGAGAAAGAGCACAGGAGCAGACGGGAAAGAAGAGGGAGGAGGAAAGAATGTCAAGCCAACTGTGCGCGGAGCCAGGAGCCCTATGCAAGGCTCAGTCTCACAACCCAAGATCACAACCCGAGCCCAAATCAAGAGTCAGCACGTAACCCAGCCACCCAGGTGCCCTGATTCTGTATTTCCAGTGACCCCTGTGCTCAAACAGACTCTTGCCCCACACACTAACCCTTCCACTACTTGACCTGCAGGCATCCTATGGGTTATTTGCTTCTCAAGGCCCCGTTCAGGTTTCATTCCTGTGAAGGCCCGCCTACGTGTCTTAAAACTCCTGGAATACTCAGGCACAGACTACAGAGGTGCCAAGCCCTCAGTTAATTTATAAACATCAAAATCATTAAAGAAAACTGTCACAGTTCCACATTTCAGATGATCAACTCTGAGGCACTGAGCGTTCTCACAACACATCGCTACAAAAAGGTGAATTTAACCAGCACTTTCTGACAACTTTTGAGATTTTGGTTATTCAAGGTGTGTGATGTTATCTTTCCTTTTTGGATGCCCTTCAGTGGTCACAAATCGAGACTGGGTTTTTCATTAATCGTGGGTTATAGATTTTCTTTTCTTTCTTCATGGGTCCTTTGGATTTTCAGTGGGGCATATCACAGATGTACACAGCGTATGCCTTTTGAGTAGAGGCTGAATGGCCAAATGCTAAATTGGGTATTCAGCTGAGCTCCAGAGCAGATGTCACCATTGTAAAACACATTTCTGGGATATAAGAAAAAACCCACAATTTTCAGCCAAAAAAAACGCACAATGGTTTACCAGACATTTTGGTCAGATTTTAAAAGCTCGCAGGTTCTGATACAGGGAAAGGACTCAGGTGATCACTGACTGCACACCCAGTGTACTGAGGTCATTAAAAAAGGAAGGTGTTTTCCTAGCTGCCGGTACCTGTGATATTGCTGAGTGAGCCGGCCTTCACATCAAGCTTCTTCCCTTCTCCTAGCCGCTAGCTTATATATTTAACTCCTCTAACACTATCTTTCCAGCCCTCGCTACCCTTCTCGCACCGCCCCCCAGCCCTCCACTTTCCCAGACTGGGCTAAGCTAAACTGTCCGCGCCAGGGGAGGAAGGAGCAGGTCCTAGGTATATGGGGAGAACAGCACCGACGGAGGGAGCCAGGCGCGCCAGAGGACACCAGTGAGCAGTCAGCAGGAACAGGGCGCGAGGAGCAAGGAAGGTCTGGGGGGGGGGGGGTGGAGAGGCTGCTGAGAGGAGGCGTCGGGGCAGGGAGGGAGGGAGGTAGGCGCGGGGACCGGTGAAAAGGACCCTGGCGAGGGAGCCAGAGGCGCGAGACCAGGGCGACGTGGCAGGCGCCGACAGGGCGCTGGGCGGGGAGGCGCCGGCAGGGCGTTGGCGCAGGGGTGCGGGCAGGGCGCTGGGCAGGGAGGACCAGGCAGGGCGCGGGCAGGGCGCTGGGGCAGGGGCGCGCGGGGAGGCGCTGGTAGGGCACTGGGGCAGGGCGCTGCTGGGGCAGGGCGCTGGGCGGGGAGGCGCTGGGGCAGGGGCGCGCGGGGAGGCCCAGGCAGGGCACTGGGGCAGGGGCGCTGGAGCAGGGCGCTTCTGGGGCAGGGGCGCGCG